>PVKM010023017.1:0-21429 GCA_004027735.1 Carollia perspicillata | reverse complement strand
GTCTTTTACCGCCTGGCTTATTTCACTTAGCATAATGCTTTCCAGTTCCATCCATGCTGTTGCATAGGGTAGGAGCTCCTTCTTTCTTTCTGCTGCATAGAATTCCATTGTGTATATGTACCATAGTTTTTTGATCCATTCATTTACTGATGGGCACCTAGGTTGCTTCCAACACTTGGCTATTGTAAATTGTGCTGCTGTGAACATCGGGGTGCAGAGGTTCTTTTGGAATGGTGTTTCAGGGTTCTTGGGATATAATCCTAGCAGTGGAATTGCTGGGTCAAAAGGCAGTTCCATTTTTAGTTTTTTTAGAAAATTCCATACTGTTTTCCATAGTGGTTGTACCAGTCTGCAATCCCACCAGTAGTGAACTAGGGTCCCCTTTTCTCCACAACCTCTCCAACACTTGTTGTTTGTTGCTTTGTTTATGATGGCCATTCTTACCGGTGTAAAGTAGTATCTCATTGTGGTTTTAATTTGCATTTCTCTGATGGCTAGTGATATTGAGCATCTTTTCATGTGTCTCTGAATCCTCTGTATGTCCTCCTTGGAGAAATGCCTGTCCAAGTCCTTTGTAAAATAGGCAGTTTTTTAATTCATCATAGATTAAGGTATAAGACTGTCTAGTACAATGGCTGTAAAATTTTATTCTTAGTCCAGAATCCTTTCTTTAATTAAATACTTGAAGCCTAATTTTGGAAAAAGATTTAAGCACAGCTTCAGGGGAAGACTACAGGTCCCTTTCTGAAATATTTTTGCATACATTCCGGATCTGGAATTACACCAGTGGTCTTGAACTCTATTGATCCACTCATATTAGTAAACCATTTTTGCATGTGACCTCATATGTGAGCTATACATTAGACACACATACACACAGACACACAAATGAATTATAAAGAATAGTATAAAACTAAAATAAAGCACAGAATATCTGCCCTCACAAAAATTTATGTGATTAATAATATTCTAGCTCCTTAGTTGTTGGTAGTGATGTAGCTTAACATTATTAGTTAATATCCTAAGTAATTTATATTCTTAGTACAAAGTTCAGCTTTAACTAGAGTGACTATAAGTTTGTAATTTTGAAAACTGTTCTTAATAGTTCCAAACAACTTCTGGATAGTGTTTTTTTATTTTGATTTTTTCTCGTTTTTATTTCATCACAGAAGGAAGGTAAAGTGTCAGCTCTGCATATCTCATTGTTCGTACATATTTGAATTCCTGAGAATACTTCGATTTGAGAATTCATTTGAAGAATATTTTTAATCCTTTTGTCTATTTTGTGAATTAGACAATATAACCTATAAAGTCACATAATTGGGCTTAGCGATAAGTCTCAACACACTGCAAGCAAACTTCCAAGTAAGAGCTACGTCAGCAGCCCCTCTGTGTTTTGGGACCGCCACCTCATCGTCTGTTCATGCCACATGACCACCACACACACGGAGCATGAGCACTGCTGTCAATTCCCACATTTAAATGATTTTGAGAATTATATAAATAAAATAAAAATACAATTAGAGATGGAATTTCTTTATCCCGCCAATGCAGTGGGCATAGATATGACTCCACCACAAAATTCTAATATGGAAATGGCACATTTGACAAAGTTTTTCCAAATCAAATTGATTCATTTATAGCCCCCATCCTGCCAGGCTGCGATATGCACCCTGGCCCTGCTGAGGTCTGTGGGGAAGCCTTCCGGAAGTGTACGTGGCTCCAAACGTTGGGGAAAGGCCTGCAGACGTGCTCACGGCCGGAGCCTGTGTGTTCTGTAAGCCAGGATGCTCTGCGGGTGCCTCAGGCAAGTCCTGGAGCCCTGAGCTCTAGGTTCAGCCTTCCTAAGTAGACAGAGTGGGGCTCAAGCTCTTTATGTTCTTAGAACTTGAACATAAAGAACGTATGAACTTAGAACTTGAACCCCTCCATCCCTTTCCAACACAAGACATAAATTAAGTTCAATAAATTACTCTGCCCCAGCCACGTTCGGGGCCATACTGAGGCGTCTGCTAAGGGCTCTCTGTTTCTTTGTCCCTACCAAAGGGCCTCCTGGGCCTTCAGGTGTGGGTGCTGCCATCACCACAAAGTCCTCGCTGCTACAGCCACGAGGAACAGCCACCGAAGCTTTAGACCCACTCTGTGCCAGCCCGGGATCTCCCATTTCCCAAAATGCCACAGAAGCTTGCTTCTGCCTTTACTGACAGCCTCCTCACTGCCAGCTCCTGAGAGGACATTCGAAGGCGAACGCGAGCGACAAGTGCTTTGCTGCTCTCATCCCCATCCCCTCAGAGGGTGGAAGCTCTGTGACTGGCGCAGACTTGTGTGAGCGACCCTTCCTCCCCTTAGAAAGCGGTCTCTCCCAGGAGCTTCCAGGGCTCCTCACACAGCCCAGGCCCCGCTGGGCCTGCCCCGCAGTGGGCCACGCCTGCGTGGACGTGTTTGCTTTCCTGCGGTAAACACAGCTGGTGGGCGGGAGGGACGCCTGATCCACACACCTTTAGTCACTAACGTGGAATTAATTGCTAATAAGTTTTTATGTTTACTGATACATTCTCAGCATTTTCAGATATGTTGGTCTTGTCTGAGATATGTTGGTTTTGTTAGAATTTGACAAAGAAATGGTACGTCAAAAAAAATTTATAACTCTCATTTTAATTACTCCCAGACCCTTTTTTGCACAACTGGCTGGCTGGCTGGCTGACGGATTCAATGTAAATGTCCAGAAGGGTGGGACCGTTTATAACCATAGAAACAAATACAGGACTTTTACCCTAAGCTATGCTGGATGGATAAACAAACATTCGGACTAGACAGCTGATACCTACAGTCTTTGTAACCGTGTCTCTGTAGAGTCCCCCAGACAGAGCTCCAAAGTTCTCATCCATCTAGCAGATTGGCTCCTTTGTCAGGCCATCGTATTATTTGGAATTTTTTGAACATTTTATAGACCATATTAAATAGATGGGCTAGTGTCAAAATCAATTATTTTTATAACTCAGTCTTGAGAAGAGAAACATTATTTATTATAGTAACTATGAAACAGATGTTGTAATATATGTCCTAATTCAATAAAAAAAATCAGTTAAAGCAGTCGTTTTATGGCTTTTCCTGAGAACACTAGGTTAAATTTGGTGTGTCTGGTTCAAAACAAAAATTCACACAAAGCGTGTCAGAATAAGTTTAAGTTAGCAAATATGCAAGGTTTAGATCCAAAAGAGAAATGGGAAAATAAAACATCGGTCTGGGGAAAACTCCCTTCTCATTCCTAAGCAGATGTTCCATAAAGACAAAGAATGCCTGGGCCGCGAGTTCGGAGGCCACATGGGGACCAGCGGTCTGTCGGGGGCGACACCCCGGAGGTGGCGGAGTGCATGGGGACGTGCTGGCCCAGATCTGCTTCACTGGGAGCGGCGCTTGGAGATCTGGCATGAACAGAGGGTTGGTAAAAAATCACAGCTGATATGGCAGATTGTCAGCATGGCTCTGACATAAGAAGAGAAGTACTGTATTAAGTATGAAGGCTAGGCATTTCTTTTCAACACATGTCCCTTCGCTACCTTCTTTTAAATCGTCTCCACTTAGCTGTGAGCTTTGGCAAGCCCGATCTTTGGGGGTCGATGCTTGTAGCACTACCCATGCTGTGTTTGAAAATCATGATCTCACTGAAATTTAAGAAACTTCACTTAATTTCCCCCTGAGTAGAAGAAAGAGAATATGTGTATCTTTCAAATGGAATATGCCAATATTTTAAGCTAGGGCTACAAAAAAAAAAGTATACATAAAAGTGGACATACAGCCAAAAGCTTTTAAAGTCCTCTTTTTTTGCCATTATACCTGCAATCTCCTTGTTTGAGTACAAGTAACTCCATCCTCTTTTACAAAATATATTCTGAAAAGTCATATGGATGTACATGGACATATATGTAATAAAGAGGAATATATAAAAGATTAAAACTTTACAGTTCTCCCTGACCATTAATTTAGAGTTCATGTTTGATGATATATATGCAACACTTTATATTTCTGATCTTTGACCAACCTGGGTTAAATAAACTCCTAATTGGAGATTAATGTCTTCTGGTTTGAACAACCTAATAATTATTTTCATTATTCTAATGCTATAAAGTTTATCAGAACTATGCTTCTTATTAGTAGCAGCAGCATTTTTGTAAAACTATAATGACAACATTACAAAAATATATATTGCAATTTTATAAACTGCTTTGGGGACAAATGAAGTGATGATGCCAAAATGAAATTTTTTTCTGGCAGGCAGCTATAAAAATGATGGCTTGGAGTATTAGGTCATTAGCCAGTACTCAAAGTCTATCTGGTATATATAACTTCTTCAAGTGCTGATTTTGTGAAAGTAACATTGCACATTTTAGGGAATGCCTGAGTATTTAGTAAACCTAAATTTTGCACTTCTCTCTATTTTTAGAAACCCCTGTTCATACAGATGAGAAAATAATAAAGTGACCCACTAAGCAGCCTAGCTAAAGAAATTTCATTTTATAAAGAAATTCTGACTTCTGGTCCAGATGGAGGTGTAGGTAAACATGGCTCACCTCCTTGAACAACCGTAGCAAAAATTACAACTAAACTTTGAAACAATTATCATCCAGAATTGTCAGAAAATTGAGCTGTATGGAAGTCTGACAACCAAGAAATAAAGAAAAATTTACAGGGAATCGACAGTGGAATGGAGGAAGCTGAGAATCAAATCAACGATTTGGAACACAAGGAAGAAAAAGAAATTCAATCAGAAGAGCAAAAAGAAAAAAGTTGTTTAGTTCCCATAAATTTTTCTTCATTTCACTTATTGTAAACTTCCTATCTGCCTGGGTGTTTTTTATGTTGTTGAAATACCCGCTGAGCTCTGTGAGTATCCTAATAACCAGCGTCTTGAACTCTGCATCTGATAGACTGCTTATCTCCTTTTTATTTAGTTCTTTTTCTGGGGTTTTGATCTGTTCCCTCATTTGGGCCATGTTTCTTTGTCTCCTTGTTTTGAGAACCTCCCTGTGTTTGTTTCTCTGTATGTATTTATAGAAAAAAACAAACAAACAAATAAAAAATGAGGGTAGTGTAAGGAGCCTCAGGAACAATTTCAAATGCACCAACATCCAAATCTAGGGGTACCAGAAGTTGAAGAGAAAGAACAAGAAATTGAAAACTTATTTGAAAAAATAATGAAAGAAAACTGTCCTAAGTTGGTAAAGGAAATAGACATACAAGTCCAGGAAACACAGACAGTCCCAAACAAGGTGGACTCAAAGAGGACCACGCAAAGACACATCATAATTAAAATGCCAAAAGTTAAAGATAAAGAGAGAATCTTAAAAGCAGCAACAGAAAAGCAGAGAGTTACCTACAA
Organism: Carollia perspicillata; assembly: GCA_004027735.1. Lineage (NCBI taxonomy): Eukaryota > Metazoa > Chordata > Mammalia > Chiroptera > Phyllostomidae > Carollia > Carollia perspicillata. The sequence continues at coordinate 16,049 of PVKM010023017.1, read as the reverse complement.
AGGAGTCCCCATAAGACTATGAGCTGATCTCTCAAAAGAAACTTTGCAGGGAAGAAGGGACTGGCAAGAAGTGTTCAAAGTGATGAAAAGCAAGGACCTAGAAGCTAGATTACTCTATCCAGCAAGGCTATCATTTAGAATGAAAGGGCAGATAAAGTGCTTCCCAGACAAGGGAAAGCTAAAGGAGTTCATCATCACCAAGCCATTATTACATGAAAAGTCAAAGGGACTTATTTAAGAAAAAGAAGATCTAAACTATGAACATCAAAAAGGCAACAAATTCACAAGTATCAACAACTGAATCTAAAAAACAAAAAGAAAAAACCAACACTAAGCAAACAACCAGAACAGGAATAGAATCATAGATATAGAGATCATTTCGAGGGTTATCGGCTAGCATGTGGAAGGGAGAGAATGGGGGAAAAGGTGCAGGAATTAAGAAGCACAATTGGTAGGTACAGAACAGGCAGGGGGATGTCAAAGAGCAGTATAGGAAACACAGTAGCCAAAGAATTTATACGCATGCTCCACGGACATAAACTAAGGTGGGGAGATTGCCAGAAGGACTGTGGTGTACTGGGCGGAGGGGGCAAAAGGGGAAAAATTGGAACAACTGCAATAGCATAATCAACAAAATATATTAGAAAAAGAAATTATGCTTAAAAATAGTAGTATTAAGACATCTAACCTTTAATAATGTCTGTGTGTCCTATTGTGGTTTAGCAATATGAAATTCTTATTAATTGGTTAGAAGATTGAATTGCTATATTTACTAAATACCTTACCAATGCTCACTCTTTCTTTAAATTTCAACAAATATTTCCTGAGCTCCTGCCTCACTAGGCATTGTGTAAATGGATAGTTGGACTATAACTGACAACACCCTGGCCCTTCCCTCAAGGAGATCCTCTAGATTACTAATTTCAAAGGTTTTATACCACAAATATGCTGAAGAGAAAATCATGTTGAATCAATTTAGTCTTGGATGATTCCGAATATACTTGCAGATCTTTCGGTAATCAGGGTCATGTTATGAGCACCATTTATCATGGTATAATCAGAGCCTTGACATTCTAGTTAATAGCTTTTGATTTAGGAGTCTGCAGCTGAGAGTGTATTGCTTGTGCACTGCATTTTATAACGGAGAATTCAGAGCACAATGGACCCTGGAAGGCAACCTCTTTCAGTTGTTTAGGGAAAAAGAAAGATATCTTTCTTCTGATGTAAACAGGAAACTGTGTCTGTTATCATTCATTCAATAGAATTTGTTGAATTTGTACTGTACAAATCTAGGTACCCACTTTGTTAAGCGACCGGTCTGCTTCCATAGAAGCAAACATAGTGGTTTGTTTTATAATGGATACTCTGTTCCTCATACTAGAAAAGCTATTCTAAGAACAGCAAGTTACCATTGATTGAGCACCTCTTTTGTCCAGGTGTTATTTTAGCATCTTACGTAAATGGTCCCTGATCCTTAGAACAGCATTGCGAAGTAGACTAGATGATTGCCTGTTACAAAAATTAATTCAGAGAGGTTACATCAAGCTTCTTTTATGTCTCCTCAAGATTAGGCAAGAGAGTCAGAATTTGAACCCAGGCTGGTATGATTTTGAAATCTTTGTTTCCCATCTTAAAAAAAAAATGAGTGTGTTTTCTCATTTAGATTCAGCTCTACTTTCAAGAAGTGCCTCTTTTTCTAGCAAGGCTGTTCTGCAGGGAGGCAAGGTATTGCAACAGAACGGGTAGGGCTCAGAAGGCTGAGGGCTCCTTTCAAAAGACACTGTGGATATGGGAGGTGGCTGGCCGAGAAAGGAAATTGGACGGCAATTATAGAAAGGAAGCGAGATGGTCTAACTGGTAGACTATGAATTCCTTCCTCCTGGCAACCTGAGTGTGCCGGAGGAGAGCAAGGCAGGAGAGTAACATTTCTTGATCTTGTGGCTTCCCCAACATCAGAACTTGAGAAGATGGCAGCTGAAGACCCCCAAGGTGACACTAAGACTGACATAGGCTAAGGACTGTGGTTAAACTGAGGAGGCACCTAAAGAATAACTGTGATGTTCTGACAATAGACAGATGTGTTTTGCTCGTTCAAATTTTTTCCCTCAAGAGCATGGAATTTTAAAAAATTACCATGTTTGAATGTTACAGGATAAATGAAAATTCTTTTAATATAGCATTTTGAGTTAATTGAACTTTAATATGACTTTATGGAGAGAATACTTACCCCATTTCCTCATATTCCAGGAGTCCTGGGAAGGAAAGAGGCAGGAGGACCAGCCACTTAGCAACTTCCCATAAGCCCAACTTCATCATTAGCGATTACTAATTTACTACACATCACTAGTGCTTACTAAATACTGAACTACACATTCCTAATACCTACTTGCTAATGACCAACATACTGTGCTTTACTAAATATGCCTTGTTCTCTTTCTTCTCTCGTTCTGAAATTCAAATTACCTGTACATTAGACTGTTTTGCTGTGCCCTGCACGTCTCTGCACTTTGTTCTATCATTTTCTAACTTTTTTCTGTCTGCACTTCAGTTTGAGTGTTCTCTCATTGACCTTTCTCTGCTGCGTCTTCATTCACTGTTTTCCATTTCAGATGCTGTATTTTTCAGTTCTAGTAAATCCATCTAACTTTATGGATTCCACTTCTCTGCTTAACTTATCAATCTTTTCCAATGTTTAATCCATATTATCCTTCATTTTGTTTAGCACAGTTATTATTGTTCTTTTAGGTGGTGTCCACTAATCCCAACATTTGAATCATTTGCAAGTCTGCTCCTATTGACTGTTTCTGGTCTTTCACTCTTCTCATGCTTCTTCACATGTCCCTCCTCCACTCTTTTAAATAATTTTATGGCAGCCTTTGTATATAAAGTACTTGTAGAGATTGAAGGCTATATTCTTTATTCCTCAGAAAGGGTCTTTCCTTTTGATTGAAAACTTGGCAGATCTTCATACCACCCCTAAAAATCTTGGCAGGTCTTCCCATCCCAAAAGACTAAGAGAGTTAATGTGTTCTCTGGCAGTTTTCAGCTGTGTTCCCCCGTCTTCTGATCTGTGATCTGGAAAATGTTTTAAATGCCTTGAGGAGATGACTTGGCCCTGTGTGTGATGAAGTCCTTCTTTTCGTGTAGTGCTTTGTCTTCCAAAGATTGCTAGACAAAGAGGGATTGCAGTGTGCCTTTTAGAAGCTACTACACCGATTTGGATTCAGCAAAGGATCTCAGTGGGCTGGGGTGGAGGGTGGAGGGGATGGCCATCAGGTTTTAGAGCTCCTGAAGTTTCCAACTTGTTGCAATTGTCCTGCAAAACCATCAAAAGCCTTGTTGGTTTCTCTTTCCGCCTCAAGCCCGGTCTTCAGTCTTTACCCACAATTTGCAAATTCCCCTAGGTAAGAAAATGTCCAACAGCGTCCTGCTCACCTTGGAAGGACTTGCTATTCTCTGGTTTAGTTCAGTGAGTCCTTTTTGTTCCACATCTGTCCAGTGTCTTAAAAAAATGTGTGTGTAAAATATATATGTAAACATTACATCTATAATAATTATATAAATATATAAACAAAATTATATATATAAAGAAATACATACACAGTTGATTTTCATTATTTGAGGTTATGTTCTATAAAGTCAGCAAAAACACTGAATTAGCAAATACTGAATCATTGCCCCCGGGGAGACTATAGGCTTAGGTTATTTAATATATATTGTTGATTCATTAACATTGTACTCATGGACAAAGCTTATCTAATGCAACTATTTTTCTCCACAAGACCCATCACAGCCTTCTTATGCTTAGGAACACTAATGGCACTCCAGCACTATTCTTTGGGGCCATTTTAAACAGCAAAATCACCCAAAGAAAGGACCCAATACAAAAAACATGGCACTGAATAGACCATGAGAAGGACACTCGTTTACTTCTGAGAGCTGAAACGAGCTGAGTGTTTCCTGTTTGACCTCATCTGGGAATGTGCGCATCAGGTGACTTACCTCTTCTGCCCCTCTGTGCATGTCATATCACAGATGGGACCGCAAGGGCACTGTGAGCTTTGATTGGAGCATTAAACAATACATCTTAGTGGACAGGTGAATCTCATATAAGGAATCTGTGAATAATGAGGGTCAACTTATATTTTTATACATTTACAGTGTACATGTAATATATATGATTATATTTATATACATAATATAATATGTTGGATATACAAATATATATTTAAAAGTACACTCATATGTTATATATGTGTTAAATCTATTAAGTTATATATATGTGTGTGTATATATATATATATATATATGCTTTCCCCAAATTATCTGGGTCTTGGCACTCTTATTGTGGGAGTGATGTTCTGCCCCCTCCTACTCCATTCTACTTAGAAACAGAAGCCCTCAATTGCCATCTAAACATATTTTTTAAGTTTCCTGGTAGTATTATTTTCTGCTAAAAACATGTATTGCTAAAGCCCTTAGGAACTACCTACAAGATATAGATTTGGCCACAGCCACAGGCAGATAACAATTTATGATATTTTGAACTATTTCTTCTGATTGTGAGCATCGCCTTACCTGTCCTGTTCCATTCAGACTCAGTTAAGTTTTATCTTTTTAGTGGTCCACTTTGAGTGGAGCTGGCACTATCTCCATGGCTATTGGTAGACAGGTATCAAAATGGATAATGTCAGCATGAATCTTCCTGTAATTTGCAAAAACACTCCATAGTGGCTGTTGGGAAGTTTCTTATAAAATAGTGATCTCCCAACTAGATTATAAATCACTCCTGGATGGGAGAGCCCCTCCCCCTGCGGGAGCAGAGTGAAGGCCCTCACATCTGGCTCACTGAAGAGAATGGAGAGCACACTCCCGGGACAGTGAGAAACAAACGGAAGAAAGAACAATCTGGGAATATGGAGGAGTGTCGAAGGGCCTGGGGTGGGCCAGCGATGAGCTGGAGAAGAAACCTTTTAAAGCTTTCTGAATTAGTCTCCGTCTCAATGCTGCCTGTTTTTTATATGTCCCTGGATCTCTATAGGTTTTCAGAGAAGAACGGCAATGGGGGTGAATTTAGGGGAAGACAGAGCCCCTTTTGCTCAAGTCACAGATAAGCGGAGCAAGAGAAGTCCTCGCTGGGAGACGGTGAGGAGTGGCTCTGGAGCGCAGACCTGAGCGAGCGTTCCCAAGCAGACGGGATCTCAGGGAAGAGTTCATTACAAGGCCACTGCCAAGGATCCTGCAGGCCTAAGGACAAAGACACTTTTTTTCTTCCCTGTGACATTACCAGTGGCCTTGAAAGAAGGCCCTCCCGGAAATGAAGGCCTGCCTGCTCAGTCCCACATATGACCTCTAGGAGTCATGCTTTTTAAGCCCTCTTCCTGTGAAGAAATCCTCTTTACTTGGTCCTGCAGCAAAGCGTGAAGAGTTGAACCATCCAGCGGGTCTTGTTCTTATTTCCCTTTTCTCATTCAGCATTGCTGACTAGGAACTCAGGCAACAGTTAACTGTATTCCCTCTCCCTACATAAAGTTACCCAGGAGCCCTCTGACCAGGTATTTCTCTTCCACCATGAAGAAGGCCAATGCTGCCCCACTGGAGCTCTGGCCTGAATTTGTCCTTTTCAAAGGCAGAGCAGACAGGAGAGGAGAATCATTTCAAGATGATGAAATGGCTATGAGCCCACAGCTGGAGGGAAAAAGATTTTCCCTTAATCAGATGAAAAAACAATAACATTCTATCATAATATATGTAATCTGTTTATAAACACTGAAAATTAATATATATGTATACATGTATATACATATATATATATATATATACATGATTTCTGAGGGGAAGAGCACACACAGGGCCTCTTTAAATGTGCTTGATACCTTGGAACCTGCAGAGTGGCCTCCCTCAGGAAGAAAATAAAGGTCTGTAGATACGCCCCAAAGAGTACTGGTGTTTTGTACTTCTAGGCAGTTGTTGGTATGTAAATTCCACAGTATTGTTTAGAAATGTGTGGTTGTTCTGAAAAGACAGTGAACCCATGGTATGATAGCTTAGGCAGTGGCGGTCAAAAAATATTCACTATGCCAAAGAAATGAAAACAGGTGCCAACTCAAAATTTGTACGTTAATTTTCGTAGCAACATTACTCAAATGAGCCAGAGTGGAAACAATCAAATGCCCATCAACTGATGAATGGGTAAACAAAGTTGGTATATCCATACAATGGAATATTATTCAGCCATAAAAAGGAATGGACTACTGATGCATGCTGCAATGTGGATGAACTTTGAAAATATGCTAAGTGAAAGAAGCTAGCCACAAAAGACCATATATTGTGTGATTTCATTTATATGAAATGTCCAGAATAGACACATCAACAGGTACAGAAAATAGACCTCTAGGTGCCAGGAGCTGGGGTAAGGTTTGCAGTAACTGCTAATGCGTACAAGGTTTCTTTTTGGGACAACAAAATGTTCCAAATTTGATTGTGGTACAGTCACCACAATCTCTGTGAATATACTAAAAAACATTGAATTATGTAATTTTACTCAGTATTGTATGGCATATACAAAAACATCTGTTAATGAAACAAACAAAAAAGAAATATCTTATATGCCCACAAAGGAATGATAACAAGGCAAAAAATTTGGGAATCTTGAATTAGAGATGATCTTAGAAGCCATATCCTCTGAACTTCTACAAAACTGCGTGCTGCTGAAGAAAATCACAGGCTTGTACAGACTGATGCTAGAAGTTTCATTCTCATTTTGGGCCCACAATGCCATCTATTAATTATTTTACCTTTCTTACACTTTGCCCTCAGTTATACTAACCCTTCATGACAGTCTCCACAAAACACCCATGCAATCTTCCTTCTCCATACTCTGAGCCATTTATCGCTTACCTCAGAGAAAAACATGTTGTCACTAGTCATATTTATCTTACTGACCAGTCCTTACTCTGTCCATAGCCCTAAGCATTTCCTCTCGTCTTTGTGAGAGAATCCCTTCCATTGAAGATCAAAGGCCTCCCATCTCTTCTGGTCTCCTGCCACGTCCCATCTCCTCCCTTCCCCCACCACCTCATGCCCTAGACATTTCAAACCATTTGGTTCCCTGATAAGCCATGCCGTTCCTACCCCCATGCCTTTTGCAGGTACAACCCCCTGCCCCTTATCTTGAATGCCCTCCTTATGGACCACCGCTTATCACACAGCAGGATCCACACAATCTAACAAACCTACTTATCCCCCAACTGTGCTCATGCATCACTTTCTCCCTAAAATCTTCTCTGGTTCTATTTCCAGTCTCTTCCCACTCCTATGATAGCATTGATTTTTCCGTCTCTACTTGTTAGAACTTGGCACATATTCCTTTGATTGCACAAATTATACCAAATTGTTTTTATTGGTTTGTTTACATGGTGGGTCTCCTCACGCTTTGAGTTCTTTGATGGAGAAAGCATTTCTGCTTCTCTGTGTCTCTCAGCATCTACATGACTGGTGCACAAGGCGCTTGTTGAAACAGTCACAGGAATCTTCATTACATCACCCTAATTGATGGTTATTTCATCCTAACCTTGAATGTTTTCAGTTACGGAGCACTCACTCTTTTTTGAGGCAACCCAAACCATGTTCAGACCACTGTAATAATTAGGAAAGTTTTTTTTTTTCATTGAACCCAAATATTCTTCCCTTTAATGTTCATCCATTGATTCTGTCTCTGCCTTGTAGAACATACAGATCAAGCTGTTCCCTCTTTAACACAGTAGCCCTGTTAAATGATGCCCACCACTTCCACATACCCTTCTTCTCCCTCTCCTCCTTTGATCACACATTGAGTAAAGACATTTTTTCTTCTTCATACTAGATATCCCCACTTCCTTAATATGCTCTGTTAGCCTCTGGATCTCCCATGGTCCTGCTTTATCTCTGTGGGATGCTTTGAAGTTGGTCAATTTCCTTATCGAAATGGCTCCCAGAACTGGTGCCTGTCCCTAGAAGTGGTCTAAAGAGAGATTCTGCGAGAGGACTAGAGGTTCACTCCATCAGGAACTATGTTGCTGTTTACGCAACCTAGGCCTTTTGTGAACCATGTCTCACCAGTGTAGCAAACTGAAACTTCCAGGCTTTTTCTGATGAGTTGGGACACAGTCCATCTCTCCTTCTAATGCCAAATTTATTGTTCAAGAAGTCACCCAGAGTGTTGATATGGTGAATTGAGACTAATGAAGCTCCCATTAGAGAACTGGTTGGGAAGGAATAACTCAGAGAAGAAAGCAAAGGAGAAGGAATGAGGGTGTTGATGTTTGTACAAGCACTCTGTCATCTCACTGACACCTCATTACATAGTATATTTCTCTGCAGGCAGGGATCACAGCTGTGTGACTCACCACTGTACACCTGCTCCTAGGACAGTGCCTGGCACATAATAGGCACTTGGTAAGCATTAATAGATGAGTAGATACAATCCATGGAGTGTTTTATGTACAGGCCACAAGGATATGGAAGCCTGGCAGTATACTATGCACAATAGGAAAAAAAGAGAATCTCTTTGTTAGCATGTGTCGTGCTAGATGTGCATAGATTCAAAACAGAGGTGTTTGGTTACAGCGATGATTTTCATACTATCCCCTGAGAACAGCTTGTCAGGGATTGTGGGGAGATGGAGTAAGCTGGGTCCCATTCACCCCTCCCACCATGGACCGAGAACAGCTCTACTTCATCTGTTTTGAATACTGGGTTTTCATACAGGCTTTCTTTTGAATACGTGATTCCTTGGCTAATAATCATGTTATCATTACTAAGTTTTGAAGCTGATTCAAGAAGAGATTAAGATTTAGGTTAAAATTATGGTGAAAAATCACAATGTCCATCTCTGCCACATCTGAGCATGTACTGTCTGTACACTCTGCATAAGGGAACTCGGTGCTTTATAGGCAGCCAGGGTCCAAGGGAACCACAACAGGGACGAGAAGTAAACTAGTGTTTTCTGAGATCTACTATGAGACTTCTGGGCAGACATGGGCTACCTGACACCCTCTTCCAGAAAGACAGCTACATCTCCATAGAAAGTTCTCACTCCTTGGGCTCAAGAAATACCTGCTCCCATGCTGATATTCCCAGAACCCTCTTCCACCTTGCTCTTCTGCTTGCACCCATTAGCTGGCTTTCTTGCCTAAATCTTTGTCTTTCTCGAATCCACTTCCTCACTCACCTAAATCAAAAGAGGGTACTCATTTTAAGATACTGAGATGATTGCAAGCCCATACACTTAACCTGGTGAAAAAACATGGGACTACTTTGAAGCAAGATACTTTTGTAAGACTTGCTGCTCAAATAAATGAAAAAAAAAAAAAAAACCTACCCTCCCTTCCCTGCACCCACCCCCACCCATGGCAAGGTCTTAAAAGCAGAGCTGAAAGAGAGTCTGATATACAAATGCATCCTACTCTGTAAACCATCAGAGATAGTTTCCCTCCTAATATGAGGCCTAATTAGAGAAGACAGAGAATGAGAAATGTAGCGTCTCTCCTGGTGTCATAATGGGTAGGTTAGCCTGAAATCTGGTGTCTTTGTAAGCAAGAGGGAAAAAGATCCATCTTCCAGATGTATTACCAGAACCCCTGTATTTGGGAAAGTCTTAAATTCCTGACTTTTGGACCTCTCCAAAGGATTGCAAGCTTGAAAGAAGACATTTTTAAAGAAACTAATTCGTGGTTGGAGTTTTTCTCTGCAGAAGCAAGTCTGTGACAGATAGTGTTTTGCTTCAAGTCAAAGCTATGTCTACCCAGATGAAAATTTGCTTGAGCCCGTCTCAGGCCCAAACGACCCAAGCATATAGAGCATGAGCTTCAAATGGCACCAGGGTAAATACTGAATGTTTTCATAGTCTTTGTCCAAAATAAACATTTGACAAATCCCAGAGGTTTTAGTTTCCTGAAGTAAAGAAAAATCATATTTCCAGCTGTCATTGGAAAATATCACACAAAATCCCACGTTTTTATCTTCCCAAATATTTTTACAATTACTAAATACTTAAAGGACTATTTTCATTTGTTTTTATGTTGGTGAGCTGTTCACACAGCAGGCAATTACGTCAGGAGTCCGAAGGTGTTAACACAGATCACAGAAAGCTGCCGGAGAGGCTTCCTTACTCTCCTCTCCCGGTTGTTGGGTGAAGTAAGAGTCTGCTGTAATTGCCCATGTGGCCAGCAAACGTGCCAAAGTGCAATCTTTTGTCTTCACCATGAGGATGTTTTATAAACACATGGTTATCAGCATATGCTGACTTTCAGAAATATTAACTACAAAATTGGCAGCAAGCTGAGGCATTTGCAAAAATCCATATGTTCATTAAATTACTTTATTTGTGTGTGCGGATCCGTATTTGAGAACAGTTTCTGTATCTTTTCTTCTGAAGACCTCTAGGCTCCTTTAGAATGTTAATGGAAAGAAAGTAAATCAATGTCTTAGCTAAAATTCATGTTTACAAGATTTTAGAACCTTTCCTGAGGTTTGCAAGACCTAGACTAGTTGAGATTTAAAACTTTTTTCATAGTTCAGCAGTTTTTCCTAATGTGTAAAACTCTCAAGAACTAGGGTATGTTATTGTCTTTTAGTGACCAGAACGATATGTATGTTTTAGCAGATACAACCCAGACAGTCTTTCAGGATTTGACACTACGAAGCCACAGAATTGGAAAAGACCTGGAGAGGTTATCTTGTCCCAATATTTGCCTTCAGATCCTTTAGGACCACCCCAGAGAAATAAGAACTTGTTCTATTTTTAAAGCTGTCCCCTACAGTTCTCCTCCTTAATAACAATTTGCTTTACACTTAGCAACCCTCATTGAGAGATGACACAGAGATAGCTAGATAGCTAGCTAGATGATAGGTCATCTTTTTTTCAGATTTCTGGACACCGATTAGGTCATTTCAACAAGCCCCTTGCAGAATGTGTGGTACTGCCATTTCCATCGCATGGATGAAGACACTGAGAAATCGGAGTTAAGTGCCTGCCGCAAGCCTCATTAGAGACGTGAGTCACCGTTCGGAGTGAGAACCCAGAGCCACGGCCTTCATTCCTGAGCTGTTTCCTCAACTCTCCATTTTTCTTTAGTACATTAAGAAGCAAAAACAACCACATTTGAGTGACCAAACAATGGTAATTAGACTGCACACGAGCCAACAGCTACTGGAGAGAGACTTCAACTGCCTACAGAGCACTCTCCCTTTGCTCGTCCAAATACCAAACGTTCATTCTCTTTTCTTAATTTCACCAAAGGAAAAACAAAGGGTAGTTATCAAGAAAAAGGATATACTTCACATTGCTTTAACTCCAAATAGGAACAAGTGGAATGCAGCTACTACCAAACAGCAAATTCCTTAGCTGATTTGCAACAAACAGTTCACAGGGAACTGGCTGGGTCCGTTACTATTGTTCTCGTATCACACTACTGGACAGCTTTAATTAATACCAGAAACAGCACAGGAAACATCCTTTAATTATTCCTCTTAGATTTAGAGAAAATGTAGCTTACTAAAAACAAAGTAAGCTGCAAGCCTTTGAACTCGAGTGTTATCTTTGTCCTCTGGCTTGCTTGGGTTTTGTGTTATCAGACATGATAATTTGTTTTCATTGATACCCTTGATGAAACTGAGTTTTAGACTAGCATACATTTCCTTTCGCTGGTACTTTCACTCTTGGCAAGGTCTTATCTGGGCAGTTAGTCGTGTTCTCGTCTGGTTCTGTCTGCTGAGATTCAATAGCTGCAGGACTGTTGTTGTTTTAACCAAAGATGTTTACTTTTGTTATTAATGTAATAGTCAGTTCACTTCCCCTTTTTATCTTCCCAGAACGCATAGACCGACTCCTTTTTTTTTTTTTAAGGAGATGAGGGTTTCGGACTTCGCTGCTAAGCTTCCTTAGGAACACCCCGCCAGACCTTTCGGAATACATCATCATCAGAGAGGGAGCGCCGTTTCAGGCACTCCTATCTGTGCACTTGGCTTGAATTCAACTGATATCTTCCTTCTAGGTCCTAAACATTTCCTTTATTTTTCTTCAACTGTATTAATTTCTTTTTTTTCAAACATCAAAGTAATATATGCTAAATAGAAAAGAACTTAAAAATGAAAATAATATTTTCTCCATAAACACCCTAACATCACTCAGTTTCAAATCATGCTCTGCATTAGCAATTTTTGAAAAAAAAATTGGCATGTATAAGCTATATTGCCATATAAAACATAGTTAGATTTGATATGTAGATTTTATACTACTGAAATGACACTGTATTTACTGTACTTATTGCTCTACAATTTGCTTTTTTCATATAGCAATTTGTCTTAGACATCTTCCCAAGAATGTGTTTTATCTAATTTATTTATTGACAGAGATTAAATCTTTCCCAGTATTTTTGTTATTATAAAACAATATGAGTTTATCTGGGGGTGAAAAGTACAGAGTTAATCCAGCTTTAATATTTCCAAATAGTATGCTTATTAAATAACCTATTTTTTCCATGGTGATTTAAAAGGGAATCTTTACCATTTAATAAATGATGTATATTTTTCCAAAGAAGCTACTGTTTGAATCATCACCATTATGAACTATCAGGCCATGGTAGTCCCATGGCTTACACGTGAGCTACTGTAATTACTGCAATAACTGTGGTGGGACTCTGTTGCTATTAGTGCTCTGTACCTTTTGAACAATATACTGACAGCTTGCTACTTGTTGCTGTTGACATCGTGAGTCCTCCATGCTCAAGGCAGAGCTCCTATATTTTGCAGACCCTTATTCAGATGGGGAGCAGACATAGAACCTAGTTTCATCAATCAAAATCAACACAAAAGTTGGAGTCAGAAGTGAGCAACATGAGGCAGGAAGCCCAGGACCAGCAGTTTGAACATCAGGTGAACTTGTTGGTAGGAGCACCTGGAATTTTCGCAGGGGACCGTGGCAAGCCACAGGTGGCAGCCGCAGTCCTGACTGCCAGCCCCAACTATATTGTCCTGTCTGTGTAACAACCAGCTTGACTCTTTAACCCTCCTGGAGTTTCTGTGAGTTGCCTGATAGTTTCTACAAATCTGTTTTGCTTAAATTAGCCAGAGCGTGTACTGTTCAAAATGAATTGGTGTTAGGGAAAATGGTTGTATAGTAGAACCTCAAGCAAATGAGAATCTGGGATTGGTTACTTAAATACATGGTAAGTCCTCCCTTAACATCCTCAATAGGTTCTGTGACTTTAAGCAAAACAATGTATAACAAAACCTTTACTACAGGTCAATTGATATAAATAAGAGTTAAGGTCCTACAGCATTTCATCAATGTTTCTTTTTTTGCATAGAGAAGAAATGGAGGAAGAAGCTAACATCCATTGAGCATCTGGCTTATGCCAAATATTGTGATAAGTGCTTCATACATGTTATATCAATAATTCTCAAAAATAACATCAATTTACAGGTGATAATACTGAGGCTCAAAAACATTACATTATTTGCCCGGACTCACAAGCAAATAAGTAGGAAGATATTTTCATATCTTTAGTGACCAGTTGTACATGTGTATGTATGATGAGATGTATACAATATTATGATGCATATATACAGTACACCGATATTATATACATTAGGTCAACAGACCTTTTCCAAAGGTTCCCTTAACCTATTGTTTTTTTGTATGCATAAGACTCACTTTGGGGGGTCATTTAAAATGTAAATTGTAAACATCAATAAAACAAAAAACCCCTACTAAATGGGAGAAGATAGTCACAAATAATGTTTCTGATGAGAAACTAACATCCTTATATATGAAGGAACTCATATAACTTAACATTTAAAAAAATAAAAAATTTAATCAAAAGATGGGCAGAGGACCTGAATAGAAACCTCTCCAAAGAGGACATACAGATGGCCAACAGACCTATGAAAAGATGCTCAACATAACTAATCATTGGTGAAATGCGAATCAAAACCATGAGATGCCATCTCACACCTGCCAGAATGGCTATCATCAGAAAATTAACAACCAGCACTGGCCAGGATGTGGAGAAGAGAGGACCCTCAGTTGATGGGAATGTGCATGGGTGCAGCCACTGTGGAAAACGGTGTGGAGGTTCTTCAAAAAAACAGAACTGCTGTATAGCTCAGTAATGCCATTTCTGGGCATTTATCTGAAGAAGACCAAAACACTAATTCAAAAACATACAGGCATCCCTATGTTCATTACAGAATTATTTATAATAGCCAAGATAAAGAAGCCACCTACATGTCCTTCAACAGATGAATGAATAAAGAAGGTATGTACATATACACAATGGAATATTACTCAGCCATAAAAATAATGGAATCTTACCATTTACAAAAACATTGCTGGACCCAGTGGGTATTAAGCTAAGTGAAATTAAGTCAGACAAAGACAAATGCCATATGATTTCACTTATATGTGGAATCTAAAAAACAAAACAAGTGGATAAACAAAACAGAATGGAAACAGACCCATTGATACAGAGAACAAGTTGGTGGTTGCTGAAAGAGGGAGAGGTGGAGGGGATGGGTGTAAGGAAAAAAAGAAAGAAAAATATAGAATCCCAGGGTAGAATTTGGGTAGATTTATTTTATTTTTTTAGGCCAGTACTTTCGTCTGCCATTCTTCTGCAGGTGGTCAATGAACCACCCTTCGGAGAAACATTGGTGCCCTTCATGTGCACCTCTGACAAGCCCTGATGCCGTGTCTATGGAGAACTGTCCTGAAAATCATATTCCTTTTATTCAATAATAAACACACCCACGATTTGATGCCCAGACTCGCTTTGCCTCTTCTGAATGCTCATTTTGAATCATGCTACCATTTTGTCTGGTTTCAAACTCAATCTCAACTCTCAGTGAAAGCTTTATCTCTAGATCAACACTTTAAGCTTGTGATTTTATTTGACCAGGTTGACAAGGATTAACGCTTAAACAAATCTCTTACATTTTTAACTTATTTGAAATCTTATGCAAGCCACAATTGCTCTCAAAAACTTCAAAAATAGTGATGAAAAATGTAATTCTACATAAAAATATTGACCTTGGATAAGCATGGTGGATTTTTCCCATTGAATATATTGGGCACAATTCAAGATACACATCCATTCCAAAGCATACTAGATAAAAATAAGAAATCCACATCTCTAAGAAGGATATAGACATAAAACAACCATTGCAGAATGGTTGTTTCAAAAAATTGAACATTCGTAGTTTGTTGGCAGTTCTTGCTCATTAATGCTAACTTGCAGCTTTTAAGATAGCATTTAGTTAAAAATGCCTAAAAGTGTCAATGACTCATTCTCGTTATAGTTTTCACAAGTATAATTTTATGCAAATAGTTTGAGTGGTGTAGAGCATTAATGCTTTTCATTAACATTGTGTGCTAATTTAAATTTAGTTTTCAAGACAGCTAATGAGCTGATAATGCAACATCCAGCAAAAAAAGAAGCCCAAGTCCCTTGAATAGAATTTATTTTGAGATTTCTTTGAAGTACTTATAATTATATAAGCTATAAATTTTGTATTTCCACTTAGCTAAAAATATGTGGTTGTTGAAGTACTCCATATTTTATTTTATCTGCTCTAGTGATTGTCTAAATTTTAAAAATCTAACAACAATTTCTCACTATTTGTACTGGCACCTTGTGAACTCTAATGATGATATTCCCATTTGAAAGTAACGGTATCTGAAAAAGAAGGAAAGATCATTACACCCTGCGGTAGTTCTGGAGCCAAGTTAGGGGACTAAGAATAGAGTAGGGTTTTTTTGTGATACTATAAGGAATACCTTAAATGTACTGCTGTTGAGATACAGCATCACGCAGGAGAAAAGCACCAATAGCACCAATAAGTGATAGATAATAAGATCTGGAGCTCAGTATCAAGTCTGGATGGGACGTCTTCATTTAGGGATTGGGCTGGAAATGGTTATTATGTAGTTCCTCCTCACACCTACATCAACGCCTCCCACAGCTCCTGATTCTTTTGCTGAGGCTCTGAGGGAGAAGTGTCCCAGGGTA
>PVKM010023016.1:0-21441 GCA_004027735.1 Carollia perspicillata | reverse complement strand
AAAAAAAAGACCCAAATCATTGCTTGACCCTCAGCCCTCATGGGAAAACCACCACTTCTACCACACCACAGCAGCAGCAGCAACAACATACAACAGCCTAATGAACTTTGCATGATCCCTAATATGCTAAGAGATGAGCTTTTCTTCTCTGCTTTCCAAGTTGCTTAAAAAATTTTATTTTGAGGTATAATTTACATACCATAAAACTGACTTATTTTAAGTGTACACATCAAGGGCTTTTAGTAAATTCATTGAGTGGTGCAACCATCACTGCAATTCTAGATATTGCCATCACCTCAATTACATCTCTTTCTTAACCATCTGCAGTTAATCCCCATTACCAACCCCAGCTCCTGGCAGCCAATAATCTGCTTTCTGTTCCTATGGGTTTGCCTAGCCTGGACATTTCATATAAATTGAATCATACAGTATGTGGTCCTCTGTGATTTGCTTCTTTTACTCATGAGGCTTTCAAGGTTCATACTTCAGTATGTATCAGCACCTAATTATTTTGATGGCTGAATAATGTTCCACTGTATGTACATACCATATTTTGTTTTTCCATTCATCAGTTGATGGATATTGGTTTTTTTCCAATCTTTTGGTTACCGTGAATAAGTCCTGTTATGAACATTTGTGTTGAAGTGTTTTTTTTTAACACCCATTTTCAGGTCTTTTGAATATATACCCAGGAGTTGAATTGCTGGGTCATATTATAACTATATGTTTAATCTTTTCCTAAATTATTTTCCAAGAGGCCTTTGCCATTTCACATTTATATATTTACATGAGCCACCAGCAACATATGAAAGTTCTCATCACTCCACATCCTCACCAATACTATTCTTTTTTAAAAAATAATTATAGTTACCCATGTAGGTGTAAAGTAATATCGCATTGTGCTTTACATTTGATTTCCCTAATCATTAATGATATTGAACATCTCATCTGCTTTTTGGTCATTTTTATATGTTTTTTGAAGAAATGACAAATATTTTACATGTTTTCAATTAGGTTGTTTCCCTTTTTTTTTGAAATGTAACAGTTCTTTTATATACTTTGGATACAAATTCTTTATCAGGTATCTGATTTAAAAATATTTTTCCCTTGCCCTGGCTGGTGTAGCTCAGTGGATTGAGCACAGGCCTGTGAAGCAAAGGGCTGCTGGTTTGATTCCCAGTCAGGGCACATGCCTGGGTTGCAGGCCAGGTCCCCAGTAGGGGACACATGAGAGGCAACCACACATTGGTGTCTCTCCCACTCTTTCTCCTTCCCGTCCCCTCTCTAAAAATAAATAAAGAAAATATTTTTAAAAATGTTCCCATCTTATGGCTTGTCTTTTAAATTTTTTTTTAATCTAAGTAACATTGGTTTATAATATTATCTAAGTTTTGCCCTGGCTGATGCTGGCTTACAAATCAAAGGGTTAATGGTTCAATTTCCAGTCAGAGCACATGCCTGGGTTCCAGGCCAGGTTCCCAATAAGGATCATACAAGAGGCAACCACATTAATGTTTCTCTCCCTATCTTTCTCTCTCCCTTTCCCTCAGTTAATAAATAAATAAAATCTTTAAAAATAATATTATCTAAGTTTCAGATGTACAACATTGTGATTTGATATCTGTATGCACTATCACATGATCAACACCAAAGTCTAGTTTCCATTCATTACCATACATTTGAACCCCTTTACCCATTTCACTCTCCCCATGTCCCTTTCCCACTAGTAACTACCAATCTGTTGTCTGTATCTGTGATTTTGTTTTGTTTGTTTCTTTTTCTTTAATAGTCTACATGTGAATAAAATTATATGATTTTTGTCTATTTCTGTCTGACTTATTTCACTCAGCATAATACCATCAAGGTCCATTCATGTTGTTGTAAATGGCAATATTCCATCTTTTATGGCTGAGTAGTATTCCATTATATAAATATATACCACACATTCATTATCCATTCATCAGTAAATGGACACATAAGTTGCTTCCATATCTTGGCTATTGTAAATAATGCTGCAGTAAACATAGGGGTGAATATATATTTTCCATCTCCAGTCATATACTACACAACAACATTTCGGTCAACAATGAACTGCATATTCAAAGGTGGTCCCATGGTTTCATAATGGAGCTGAAAATTTCTAGTGATATTGTAACCATTGTAATGTTGTAGTGCAATGCATTACTC
Organism: Carollia perspicillata; assembly: GCA_004027735.1. Lineage (NCBI taxonomy): Eukaryota > Metazoa > Chordata > Mammalia > Chiroptera > Phyllostomidae > Carollia > Carollia perspicillata. The sequence goes on along the minus strand of PVKM010023016.1, from coordinate 19,254 downwards.
ACATGTTTATGATAATGCTGGTGTGAAGAAATCTACTGTACTGCCAGTCATATATAATTACAGCACATAGAATTATGTACAGGACATAATATTGATAATAAAAACTATGTAACTAGTTTATGTATTTCATATATTATACCTTTTATCATTATTTTAGAATATATTTTTTCTACTTATAAAGAAACTTTGCTGTAAGTTGGTATACCATGTTAAACTGGCAGCAGCCTCATATATCTTATGTTTACTGCACCTCTGGATTGCATCATTTTGTCTTGTGCTTGATTTAATCTTGTGTTATTTTGTACAGTAACATACTGTACAGGCTTATAGCTTAGGAGCAATTGACCGTAACATTTAGCCTAGGTGTATAGTAAGCTATACCATCTAGGTTTTTATAAATACACTCTAAGATGATCACACAACAATGAAATTGCCTAATGACACATTTTTACTTTTTAATTTTAAAATTACAGTTGAGATGCAATATTATATTAGTTCACATGTACAGTATAGTGGTTAGACACATATAATGTACAAGGTAATCCCAATAAGGCTAGTACCTATTTAACATCATACATAGTTTTACAATATCATTGACTATAATTCCCATACCCATGACTGTTTTTATAACTGGCAATTTTTACTTCTGCTTTTATTTTTTCAATTATAGTTTACAGTCAATATTTTGTATCAGTTTCAAGTGGACAGCATGGTGATTAGATAATCATATACTTTATAAAGTATGCCCCAATATTTCCAGTACCCACCTGGCACCATACATAGTTATTACAATATTATTGACTATATTCCTTATGCTGCACTTTACCTCACCATGAAAATTTTGTAACTACGAATTTGAACTTTTTAAAAAAGATTTCATTCATTTACTTGTTAGAGGAAGGGAGAGAAACAGGGGGAGAAACATCAATGTGTGGTTGCCTCTCATGTACCCCCTGTTGGGGACTTGGCCAGCAACCCAGGCATGGGCACCACACTGGGAATCAAACCAGTGATCCTTTGATTCGCACACTGGCACTCAACCACTGAGCCATGCCAACCAGGGCACAAAATTGAACTTCTTAATCCCTTTATCTTTTTCACCCAGTCCACTAACCCCCTCCCATCTGGCAACCATCAGTCTGTTCTCTTTGTCCATGAGCCTGTTTCAATTTTGTTTTTTCATTTATTTTGTCCTTTAGATTCCACATGTAAGTGAAATCTTTTGGAATTTGTCTTTCCCTGACTGACTTATTTCACTTTGCATAATACCCTCTAGGTCCATCCATGCTGTCTCAAAGGGTAAGATTTCATTCTTTTTTACAGCTGAGTAATTTCCATTGTATACACAGGATTGGGTAAAAGTAGGTTTATAGTTGTGAGTACACAAAACACAGAGCTTATTCTTGTATTATTTCTTTATTAATTATTTTTCCATGCAGACAACTATAAACCTACTTTTGCCAACAACTGTACGTACCACAGCCTTTTTATCCACATTGATGGGTACTTGGGTTGATCCATAGCTTGGCCATTGTATCGTAAGTAATGCTTCACTGTGTATAGGGGTTTGTGTATACTTTCAAATCATTGTTTTGGGTTTCCTCAGATATATGCCCAGAATTGGAATTGCCGAGTCATAAGACAGTTTCATTTTTAATTTTTTGAGGAACCTCTGTACTGTTTTCCATAGTGGTGCCACCAATCTGCATTCTTCCCAAGAGTGCACAAAGGTTCTCTTCTTGTTCACATCTTCCCCATTATTTGTTGTTTGTTGATTTATTGATGATAGAAATTCTGACAGTTGTGAGGTGATATCTCATTGTGGCTTTAATTTGCATTTCTCTGATAATTAGGGACATTAAGTATCTTTTCACATGTCTATTGGCCATCTGTATGTCCTCTTTTTTCTAAAGATTTTTTAAATTTATTTTATTTCTAGAGGGGAAGGGAGGGACAGAGAAAGAGAGGGAGAGAAATATCATTGTGTGGTTGCCTCTCACACCCCGCACTGGGGACCTGGCCTGCAACCCAGGCATGTGCCCTGACTGGGAATTGAACCAGTGACCCTTTGGTTTGCAGACTGGCACTCAGTCCCCTGAGCCACATCAGGCAGGGCTGTATGTCCCCTTTAGAGGTATCTGTTGAGGCCCTTTGCCTGTTTTTTAATTATATTGTTTGGGGAAGTTGGTGTTGAGTTGTATGGGTTCTTTATAAATTTTTAAATAGTAATCCCTTATCAAACATATCATTGGCAAAAATGTTCTCCCATTTAGTTGGCTGTCTTTTCATTTTGTCTTTTCCTTTACTGTGCAAAAACATTTTAGTTTGATGTAGTCCTACTTGTTTATTTTTTCTTTTGTTTCTTTTTCCCAAGGAGATATATCAGAAAAAAATATTATTAGGGGAAATTTCTGAGATCTTACTGCCTATGTTTTCTTCTAGGAGTTTTATACTTTTGAGTCTTACATTTAAGTCTTTAATCCATTTTGAGTTCATCTTGTGTAAGGTGGTCTAGTTTCATTTTTTGCATATATTTGTCCAATTTCCCCAATATTATTTATTGAATAGACTGCCTTTACCCCACTGTATGTTCTTGTTTCCTTTATCAAATATTAATTGAGTATAAAGCCATGGATTTATTTTGGGCTCTCTCCTCAGCTCCATTGTTCTCTATGTCTGTTTTTATGCCAGCACCATGCTGTCTTTGTTATTATGGTGTTGTGGTATAGTTTGACATCAGGTGGCATGACACCTGCAACTTTATTCTTCTAGCTTAAGAATGCTGTGGTATTTAGGGTATTTTGTGGTTCTATATAAATTTTTGAATTATTTGTTCTAGTTCTGTGAAATATGCCATTGGTATTTTGATAGTAATTGCCTTCAAACTATACATTGCTTTGGGTAGTATGGACATTTTAACCATGTTAATTCTTCCTATCCATAAGCATGATATATGCTTCCATTTATTTGTATCTTCTTCAATTTCTTTCTTTGGTGTCTTATAATTTTATGAGTACAGCTCTTTTACCTCCTTGGTTAAATGTATTCCTAGATATTTTTTGATGAGATTGTAAATGGGATTGTTTTCTTAGTTTCTCTTTCTGATAGTTCATTATTGGTGTATAAGATGCAACCAATTTCTGGATATTTATTTTGTATTCTGATGCTGTTCTTAATTCATTTATCAGTTCTAGTAGTTTTATGGTAGAATCTTTAGGGTTCTCTGTATACAGTATCATATCATCTACTAGTAATGACAGTTTTACTTCTTCCTTCCCAATTTGGATGCCTTTTATTTCTTCTTGTCTAATTGCTGTGGCTAGGACTTCCAGTACTATGGAATAAGAGTTCTGAAAGTGGACATCTCTGTCTTGTTCCTGATCTTAATGGAAATTCTTTTAGTTTTTCCCCATCGAGTATGAGGTTAGCTTTGGATTTGTCCTATGGCCTTTATTATGTTGAGATATCTTATCTCTATTCCCACTTTGCTGACAGTTATTATCATAATGGATGATGGAATATGTCAACTACTATTTCTGCATCTATTGATATGATCATATGATTTTTATCCTTCATTTTGTTTATGTGATGTATCACATTAATTGATTTGTGAATACTGTACTAACCTTGCATCCCAGGAATTAATCCCACTTGATCATAGTGTATGATCAACTTAATATATCTTTATCTGGTTTTTCAATTAAGATAATGCTGGCCTCATAAAATGAGTTTGGGAGTCATCTCTCCTCTTGAATTTTTTTGGAATAGTTTGAGAAATAGGTGTTAGTTCTCCTTTGAACATATCATAAAAATCACCTGCTGTAATCAGTCTTTAAGATTTTCTGTTTCTCTTGATTCAGTTTTGGGAGATTGTGTGCTTCCAGGACTGTATCCATTTTTTCCAGATTGTCCAATTTTTTTGCATAATCCATTCATTTTTAGGAGCATATTAATAGCCTCCATGTGTTTGCATCATTTTTGCTTTTTTATAATTACCTTCTAGTTTCATACCATTGTGGTCAAAGATGCTTGATATGATTTTAATCTAAACATATTGAAACTTGTATAGTATTCTAACATCTAGACTATCATAGAAAATATTCCATGTGCACTTGAAAAGAATGTACATTCTGCTACTTTGGGGTGAAATGCTCTGAAGATATCCATTAAATCCATCTGATATAGTGTGTAATATAAGGTTGCTGTTTCCTTGTTGATTTTCTGTCTGTAAGATCTGCCCATTGATGTCAATGGGGTGTTAAAATTCCCTACTATGACTGTATTACTGTCAGTCTCTCCATTTATGTCCATCAGTGTATTTAGGTGCTTCTATGTTGGGTAAATAAATGTTTACAAGGGTTATATCCACTTGTTGGATTAACCCCTTTATCATTATGTAGTGTCCTTTTTCTATTATTGTAGCCTTTGTTTTAAAGTCTATTTTGTGGAAGTATTGCTGCCCCAGCTTTTTTTTCTTTTTCATTTGCATGACATATTTTTCCATCCCCTTTACTTTCAGTTTCTGTGTGTCTTTCTTTCTGAATTGAATCTCTTGTAGACAGCATATATATGGGTCTTGTTTTCTTATCCATTCAGCAACCTTATGTTTTTTGATTACAGCATTTAAGCCATTTACATTTTAAATGATTTTTGATGAGTACATTTTATTGTAATTTTATTCTTTATAACTGTGTTCCTCTTTTCTTTCTTCTTCTTAAAGAAGACTCTTTAACATTTCTGGAAATACTGGTTTTGTGGTAATGTACTCCTTTAGCTTTGTCTTGTCTGGGAAGTTCTTCATTTGTCCTTCAGTTTTAAAAGATAGCCTTGCTGAGTAAAGTGGTCTTGATTGTATGTCCTTGTATTCATTACTTTGAATATTGTGTGCCATTCACTTCTGGTGTAGAGAAATCAATTGACAGTGTTATGAGAGCTCCCCTGTAGGTAACTGACTGTCTTTCTCTTGCTTCTTTTAATATTATCTCTTTGGCTTTAAACTTTGCAGTTTTATTTACAATGTGTCTTGGTGTGAGCCTCTTTGGGTTCATCCTGTGTGGGACTTAGCACTTCTTGGACTTGTGTGTCTTTTTCCTTCAACAGGTTAGAGAAGTTTTTGGTCATTATTTCTTCAAATAGGTTCTAAATCCCTTTATCTTACTCTTTTACTTCTGGTATCCATATGATGCAGATGTTGTTATGTTTCATACTGTCCCAAAGATCCCTTAAACTATCCTCATTTTTCATTCTTTTTTCTTTTTGCTGCTCCGACTGTGTATTTCCTGCTATCTTGTCTTCCTAATCACTGATTCAGTCCTTGTTTCATCTAACCTAGTGTTTATTCCTTCTGGTATATTTTTCATTTCGGATATTGCATTCTTCATTTCTGAGTGTTTCTTTTTTATGGTTCATATGTCCTTTTTATGCTGTAAAATTTCTCATTAAGTTTCTTGAGCATCCTTATGATCATTGTTTTGAACCCTATATCTAGTAGTTTGCTTGCCTCCATTTTGTTTAGGGGTTTTTGTGGGGGTTTTTTTTTTTTTTTAGATTTCTCTTGTTCTTTCATTTAGGGCATGTTTCTTTGTCCCCCTATTTTGATGGTCTCTATGCATTTGTTTCTGTATATTAGGTAGATCTTCTATGTCTCCCAGTCTTGGTAGAGTAGCCTTATATAGTAGGTGTCCTGTGGGACTGAGGGGCATAGTCTCCTTGAAAGCTGAGCTGGGTACTCCAGGAATGTCCCTTATATTTGGTTATGTGAGCTCTCCTGTTGTAGTTGAATCTTAATTGCTATTGTCTCATTTATGTGTGGAGTCAACTTTTCAGGCTGGCGACTGAGGACTGAATTCAACTGCATTCAACTGCATTGAATGCATCTGCTGGCACGTGCTGACCACATGAAGAGGAATTCACCTCAGCAGGGTCTGGTGCCTACCAAGATCTCCTTTTGGATTTGCTGCTTTTGGAGCTAATTGGATCCTGCTCTGATGTCTGAAGCTCACCACTGTGCGCATTGGTTCTGGGGCCTCTTAGGAGGTACTACAGTTCAGGCCATGCACTGTCTGTGACTGGCCCTGGACAAATTGTTTGGAGCTACAAAGTGATCCACAGTTTTTGGCTGCCTCTGATGGTTCTTGGTGTACCTAGGAAGGGCCTATGCCATACCTAGGCCAGCTTGCACCAGTCCAGAGCCCAGGGGCAGGTCAGAAAAAGGCCTAAGGCACCCCAATATCTCCCTTCACTTGCCTCCACCTGCCAGCTGCCTGTTAGGCTCATTCACTGAAAGAGCCTCTCTGGGTATTCGAGCTGTGTAAGGTAGGTTCTCACTGAGTCACCAGGTAGGAGCAAGTGGTTTTCACCTGAATGATACACATTCAAACTTGGTGCCAGTGCTGGGTCTGAGGCCAGTCAGCAAAAGTCCCCAGGTACACAAAGGCTAGCTGCTACCCCCGGTGAATACAGTTGTTTGTGATGGGGTGGGGTTTCAGGGAGTTATGAGGATGGGGCCAGCAGCATTTATCAGGCCCAAACAGACCAAGATTTGGCCATGTGAAGGAGGGCTCTGTACAGGTCGAGCATGCAAAGGAAAAATGGCTCCTGTCCTGGAACCACACAAGTCAGTTTTTCTAAGATTCTGCCTAGAACTCCTAGAGAGTTGGAGGTTGGCAGGACAGGGCCACCAGAAGTTGGGAGGGTGGGGATAGTAGATGTCCTGTAAAGGAGCAGTACTAGTCAGGCTTGTGGAAGGTTGAGGGCATGGTCCCCTTACCATAGTCACATAACTCAGTGTCTGACACTCCCTGAGTCAATCCAGACCTCCACACCCTGGGCCCAGGTAGCTGACTCCTTTCCAGGGTATGCTCTGCAGAGTGGGTCCACAACAAATCAGAAAGGTGGGGTTGTGTTCCCTCAGGTTGATGCCATTTGGAGGGAAGTGCTGGACCCAAGAAAGATAGCATCTTTGGTATGGTGAGGGACTCAGCCCAGTAACCCTGGTGGCTATCCCTTCAGCTCCAACCAAAGCCACATAAGCCAGCCTCTTCTCACATAACTCCCCTCCACTCTGAGCCACTTTCCCTCTGCTGAAGCGTAGGGTGAGTGGCCATGAATGAGATTTTGTATGCTGGCCTTTTAAGAGTGCACCTGGGTTTCCAAAAGACTCCTATCTCTCCCTGGGGGACAGACTCCCCACTGATTTTCACAGCCAGATGTTATATGGACTCCATTTCTCAGTTCTGGTACTCAGGGCTGGGGAGTCCAGTGTGGGGTTGAGACCCATTGCTCCTCAAAAGGAACCTTTGCAGCTGAACTATCCCTTCAGATTCAGATACTGCATGTAGGTGCAGGACCAACCCTTTTTACATCTTCATCCTTCCCACTAGTCTCAATGTGGCTTCTTTAAATCATTGCTTATAAGACTTCTGTTCAGCTAGCCTTCAGTTATACAGTTTGATTGTTTTATATTTTAGTTTCAGGTTGATTGTTCTATATATTAGTTTTAATTTCAATTTGGTCCTCGGAGGTGGTGAGAGTAACTTCCACCCACTGTATTGCCATCTTGGATCTCAGCTTGTCATTTTTAGTAGAGTAAAAACCTAAGGGTTTTTTTGTTTTGTTTTGTTTTAGCATAGAAGGCCCTATATGATTTGTTCTACCCACTTCCACCTTTCTGACATCATATCCTATTAGTTTACCCCTTGATTACTCAGCTCCAGCCACATTGCCTTTTATGCTGTTCTTTTGCCACAACAGATACAAGCTCAGCATAGCACCTTTACATTGGCCTACTTTACACCAGGTATCTTGATGACTAAGTACCTCTTTATTCAAATGTTATATTTCTCAATGAAATGTACCCTGACCACCATGTTTAAAAGTCCTACTACTGCCCTGACTGGTGTAGCTCAGTGGATTGAGAGTGGGCCTGCGAACCAAAGGATCGAGGTTCGATTCCCAGTCAGGGCACATGCCTGGGTTGCGGGCCAGGTCCCGGCAGGGGATGCACAAGAGGCAACCGTACAGTGATATTTCTCTCCCTCTCTCCTTCCCTTCCCCTCTAAAGATAAATAAATAAAATCCTTTTTAAAAATCCTTTAAAAAAAGTCCTGCTACTTATAGCACACCCTGATATTTTGCTGTTTTTTCCACAGCCTTCTAATATACTATATAATTTTATTTTGATTATGTTCATTTTTAATTGCCTACTTCTTTCCCACTAGAAAATAAACATTAAAACAGGAACTGTTGTCTGTTTTGTTCACTGATATATCCCAAGGGCCTAAATTACTGGTCTGGCAGAAAGTTGGCACCTAATAAATATTTCTTAAGTGAATTAATTAACTAGCTAAGTAGTTAATAAAGTTATCAGAGAAAGTTTCTTCAATGAATTTATATTTAATCTGAGCCCTGAAAACTGAATAGGAAGAATGAGAAGGACAACATGGTAGGCAGAGGAAACCACATATGTGAAGGCCTTGATGCAGTGGGGCAAAATAAATGAGGCTAATTATGTAAAGCCTTGAGTGCCATTGTAAAGAAATGACTTAATTCTTTTGCCTTCCCTCAAGAAATGGGGAGAGAAAAATGAACTGCTAATTATTATATGTGTTGTAAGTCCACTAATAAGAGTATGCACAAAAAGCTGTGAAAACACTGAGTAGGCAGCTACTAACTCTTCTTAAGGGAGTTACAAGCATTTTACAAAGAAGGTGACATTAGAGCTAGGTCTCAGGTAGGAGAGTGACATGATGAAAGTGTTTTAAGAAGATTAATCTGGCAATAGTATGGAAAGTGGATAAGAATATGGATGGGCTGGAGGCAAAGAAACCAATCTAGTCTATGGCAGTAGTCCAGGTGTGAAGTGATGAAGGCATCCATAGAAATGGAAAGAGAAGGACAAATCTGAGAGACAGTTGGAAGGAAAAAATGACAGGAGCTAAATGGACTCTTGGCTTTAAGCCTTTCAAGAGGTAATGCTTCTTCCTTAGTAATAACCATGAAAAGATTCAGATGGACCTATTATGTAATGGCCTACTCTGACTAGAATTTCTAGCTATGGCTGGCCTCCAAAAGTTTGTTATTGTGATTGATACTTGTTTGGCCCTCAATTTGCATTAAGATGGCTTTAGACTTACATTTGGGAAGCTCTCAAAAACATAATTTTTCTATGAAACAACAAATTATTTTATTAAAGGAGAAATGAGGGACACCATGGAGCTACATAGGAAGTTTTACAGTGAGCTCAGAGTTCCCTTTTTTAAAAGGATAACATATAAAATATGGAAAAGAAGGATGGCTATAACAGGTAGCATGTTCATAAAGGATTAGTATTTGGAAAAGTAAGGCCCCAAATTACCTCTGCCTTGTAAAGATACTTATGTACAAGGCCAACAAGAACAATATTTTGGCCCTGGCTGGTATGACTCAGTGGATTTAGTGCTGGCCTGCAAACCAAAGGGTTGCTGGTTCGATTCCCAGTGGGAGCACATGCCTGGGTTGTGGGCCAGGTCTCCAGTAGGGAGTGCATGAGGAGCTTCCACACACTTATGTTTCTCTTCCTCTCTTTCTCCCTCCCTAAAACTAAATAAATAAATAAATAAAATCTTTAAGAACAATATTTTAACTCTCTTATCAGAAAGAAAAAAAGTACATATGTCCTGGTATGGATAAGTTATACTCCATGATATTGTTAAACCAATTTCAATAGTCAAAGGAATCAAAAAGATGAAATATTGTCATTTGGGACAACAAGGATAGACCTTGAGGGTATTATGCTATATGAAATAAATCAGACAGAAAAGGACAAAAATCAAATGATTTCACTGATATGTAGCATATACAACAAAAAAATAAACAATAGAAGCAAAATAAAAACAAACTCATAGATATAGACAACAGATTGGTGGTTACCAAAGGGGAGAGGGGTAAATAGGGAAAATGGGTAAAGGGAGTCAAATATATAACAATAGATGGAAACTAGGGGAAAGGTTTACAGGGACAAGTATAAAGGACACATGGACAAAAACTAAGGGGGGTGGAAATAGGAGGGAGGTGGGGAGGACTGGGGAGATGGACTGAGATGGGAGTAAAAGACAGAAAACTGTACTTGAACAACAATTAAAATAAAAAAATTTAAAAAAGAAACTATACTTCTGGTGGTAAGCACACTATAGGGTTTACACATATCAAATTATAACATTATACACTTGAAACATATAATATTATAAACCAAGATCACCTCAATAATAAAAAAGAAATGTCTTCAGTTTATCCTTACCTTGACTGATAGTTTGGCATGATATAAAATCATTGGTTACAACTAAGGTACAGAAGTTTTAAAGCCAAAAAAAAAAAGACTAGATTCATGTAAATACATTACTACTTATAACAATGAAAAAGAATGAAGAGTTTCTGAATAAGTACTTAGAAATTTACAAAGCTATCAACAAAGACATTCCACACAAATCTAATTTTTATTTCTGACGAGATCATTAGAGGTAGTTTATGGAAATATGGGAGACATAAGATAAATGTTGAATAAATTAATGACTGAAATTTCATCAAGATTTGACAAGTCTTATATGACACACTTATGATCAAGAATTATGAACACATATTGATGGGTTAGATAATTAATACAATTATATATTAATTAAGTTATCATACTCAAAGAGTGATGATTAACAGACCATAGGCAAAGGGAAAGTTTTTGATAGCTGTTGCAAACCTTACTTTTAGTTTGACCTAGTCAGTATTTTTATTACTGAAGTAAAGATTCAGAAGAAACATCTTACTAGATTTAAAGAGGCTATGAAGGTTCGGGCCAAGATGGAGGCATAGGTAGAAACATTTTCCTTCCTTGCACCACCAAGAGAAGGATAACAACCAATTTAAAAACAATAATCAACCAGAACTGCCAGAAAATCAAACTGCATGGAATTCCAACAACCAAGGACTTAAAAAAACATTCATCCAGACTAGTAGGAGGGGCAGAGATGGACAGTGAGGTGGAGAGGACCCATGGCAAGGCTTCAGACTGGGTGGGCAAGACAGGCCTGCCTGACTGGGAAAATAAAAACTCAAAATCTCTAGCTATAAAATACTGTAGGGGTTGAGAAGGCAGGAGAAACTCCCAGTCCCACAGGAGAGTTTGTTGGAAAGCAGGGCTAGAGCAGAACCTGTGTCATTATTCCCTCTCTGACCCCTCCCACACAGACAGTACCACAATGCAGCAAAGAGGGTTGCCCCACTCTGGTGAATACATAACGCTTCACCCCCTTACAACATAACAGGTGCACTGAGACAGAAATATGGCACAAATGAAAAAAAAAACCAAAACTACAGAAAAGGAGCTAAGCAATGAGGAGATAGACAACCTATCTGATGCAGAGTCCAAAACACTGGTAATCAGGATGCTCACAGAATTGACTGAGCTCAGTCACAAAATGAAGGTTGAAATGAAGGCTATACAAAGTGAAATAAAGGAAAAATACAGGGAACCAACAGTGAAGGGAGGCAACCCAGGAATCAAATCAACAATTTGGAACAAAAGGAAGAAATAAACATCTAACCAGAACAGAATGAAGAAACAAGAATTCAAAAAAAAAAAAAGAGGAGAACCAGAGGGTCGCTATTTCAGTTCCCAGTCAGGGCACATGCCTGGGTTGCAGGCCAAGTCTTTGGTGAGGGCTGTGCTAGAGGCAACCACGCATTGATGTTTCTCTCCCTCTCTTCTTCCCTTCCCCTCTGTCTAAAAATAAATAAATAAAATCATTTAAAAATAATTAAAAAAATAATGATGGTAAACTTCCCTAACCTGGTGAAGGAAATAGACATATAAGTCCAGGAAGCGCAAAAAGTTCCAAACAAGATCAACCCAAAGAGTGCCACACCAAGAAACAAAATAATTAAAATGCAGTGGTTAAAGACAGAGAGAGAATCTTAAAAGCAGCAAGAGAAAGACAGTTACTTATCTACAGGAGAGCTCCCATAAGACTGTTAACTTATTTCTCAACAGAAATGTTGCAGGCCAGAAGGGATTGGCAAGAAATATTCCAAATGATGAATAGCAAGTACCTATAACCAAGATTAAGTAGCAAAGCTATCATTTAGAATTTAAGGGCTAATAAAGAGCCTCCTGGACAAAAAAAGAAAAAGCTAAAGGAGCTCATCACCACCAAAACAGCATGGAGTCCACTGTTTTCCCAGGCAGAGTAAAATGCTTTTTCCCTTGCACTTTTTCACTGTACTCTGTGTCTATAACTATCATAGATAGTATTGGTTATCACCTTATATTTTTCTTTTCCTCACTAAATTGTGAGCTGCTTGAATGGTTGTTGGGATTGCTGACTTATTTGTGTCTCTATTCCCAGTACTTAAGAAAGTACCTATTATACACATGCTCACATAGTATTTGTTCAGTGAAATAATGAAAAATTAATTAATGTATTTGCTTAAGAGTGCTTTCAGGGTGTGGGGAATAATATCATGTAAAGGGAGAAGAGTATTTGATTAAGAATTGAGCATTAGACCCAAGGGTTGGATTTTTTTTTCTTCAAAGGGCCAGATAGCAAGTATTGTAGACTTTGGAGGCCATATATGGTCTTGGTCTCATATTTTTCTTTATTTTGTTTACAACACTTTAAAAATATAAAATCTACTGTTAGCTTGTGGATCATATAAAAATAGGCATGGACCATAGTTTGATAGCCACTGTCTTAGACAATACCTACAGGTAGAAGTTTGGAACACAAGAGTCTGTGGAGAAAATAATTGTAACCCAGATAACAGCAGAGGTCTCTCTATGCTCCTTGCCACCATTCATAAAATCTCATTAAATTTGACTTTACCTCTTGATCTGCCCTGCTATTTTAGAACCTTCCTTTACCCATCAGCGAATGTTGTTGTCTTCAGTTATGGCCTTTGGTATGTGACTGGTTTCATCCCACATCAGTTTATACCACACACACATGCACACATCTGCTCAAAGGAAGCATTTTGTGGGTTTAGTGACCTTAAGGGCTTATTGAGAAGGTTCACATAGAGCACCATTCAGCTTCTGTGCAGTTGCATGTCTTTTCCTCTCTTTTCCCCCAGGACAAATTCATTTCTTTTAAGGCCTTATACAAATGAAATTGTTTTACTAATTTTTCTGAAACCATGACTCTCAGGAAGCTGCCAACTTCAAGCAGGTTTATCAAGATGCTTTTACCAATACATATAGTTTATTTCTAACAATAACCATAATAATTATGATAATGATAATATAGCAGCTCACATATATAAGTCTTACTAAAGGACAGAAACACTTCTAAGTACTTTAGTCTTCATATTAAACCCATAAGTATTGCTATTATCCTCATTTTACAAAACAGGAAATGGAATCACTAGAAGTTTAAGTATTTTGCCCACAATTACACATAATCAGTGGAAAAGAAAGTTCCAAGGAATCAGGGTAAGGGCAATCAATATTGTTCCAAGTGAAGAGGCACTGAAGGATGAAACCTGAAAACCAATGCTTATGTGTGGTGGAAAGGTTAAAATTAGTAAATTTTAAAAAAACTACTTCAGTTTTCTTTCTTTGTTTATTTACTTTGTTTTACTTTGTTTTTCATAGGCACAGACAACAGTATAGTGATTACCAGCAGGAAAGGGGAGTGGAGTCAGGCAGAAGAAGGTAAAGGGGGTATAAATGCTGACAGGAGGAGACTTGACTTCAAGTAGTAAACACACAATACAATATACATATGATGTATTATACAATTGTACACCTGAAACCTATATAATTTTATTAATAAATTATACCCAAATATTGATAAATTCAATAAAAATTTAAAATTTAATTAATTAGTTAAAAGAATCACTTGAGGTAGTAGGGTAGAAACAATATTGCAAGGCATAAAATAAAAATGGCTTGTAAATATAATAGAATTAATGGTTATAAACTTATGCCATATGCAAAAATAAACTCAAGATAGAAAAAAGACAAGTATAAGTTGTGACACTATGAAAGTCCTAGAGGAAAACATAGGAAGGAAAATTTCAGATATCCCATGCAGCAATATTTTTACTGATTCATCCTCTAGGGCAAGGGGTATAAAGAAAAGAATAAACAAGTGAGACTACATCAAACTAAAAAGCTTCAGCACAGCTAAAGAAAACATCAACAAAATGGAAAGGGAACCAATAGTATGGGAAAGCATATTTGCTACTGAGAACTTTGACAAGGGTTTGATCTCCAAAATACATAAGAACTCACATAACTCCATTCCAGGAAGACAAACAACCCAATGAAAAAATAGGCAAAGGATCTAAAGAGATACTTCTCCAAAGAGGACATACACAGAGCCTAAAGATGTGTGAAAGGATGCTCAGCATCACTAGCCATCAGAGAGATACAAATAAAAACCACTATGAGATACCACTTCACACCAGTAAGAATGGCCATCATTAACAAACCAGCAAACAGCAAGTGCTAGAGAGATTGTAGAGAAAAGGGAACCCTAGTGCACTGTTGGTGGGAATGCAGACTGGTGCAGCCACTGTGGAAAACAGTATGGAATTTCCTCAGACAACTAAAAATGGAACTGCCTTTTGACCTGGCCACTCCACTGCTGGGATTATACCCTAAGAATACTGAATCACCAATTCAAAAGAACCTTTGCACCCCTATATTCATAGCAGCACAATTTACCATAGCCAAGTTCTGGAAGCAACCTAAGAGCCCATCAGTAAATACATAGATAAAAAAAAAACTGTGATACATATACACAGTGGAATACTACACATTTGAAAGAAAGGATCTCCTACCCTCTGTGACACGTGGATAGATCTGGAGAACATTATGCTAAGTGAAATAAGGGAGGTGGTGAAAGACAAATACCATATGATCTCACCTGTAAGTGGAACCTAGTCAATAAAATAAACAAGCGAGAAAAATAGCACCAGAGACATTGAAATAAAGAACAAATTAACAATAACCAGTGGGGAAGGAGGAGGGGATAACGGGGAGCAAAAAGGGAAAGGTCATCAAGGAACATGTATAAAGGATACATGGACAAAGCCAAAGGAGGGTAGGATTGAGGGCGTGAGGTAGGGATGGTTGGGGGTGGAAGAGAATGGAGACAACTGTACTTAAACAATAAAAAATCAACTAAAAAAAGAAAAATAAGCAAAAAAAAATGGGCAAAGGACCTGCACAGATGCTTCTCCAAGGAAGACATACAGAGGGCCCAGAGACATATGAAAGGATGCCTAGCATCACTAGCCATCAGAGAGATGCAAATTTAAAACACAATAAGATATCACTTCACATGAGTCAGAATGGCCATCATAAACAAACAACAAGTGCTTGCAAGGTTGTGGAGAAAAGGGAACCCTAGTATACTGTTGGTGAGAATGCAAACTGGTGCACCTGCTGTGGAAAACTGGAATTTCCTCAAAACACTAAAGATGGAACTGTCTTTCTATCTAGCAATCCCACTGCTGGGAGTCTACCTTAAAAATCCTGAAACACCAATTCAAAAGAACCTATGCACCCCAATGCTCATAGCAGAGTTATTTACAATAGCCAAGTGCTGGAAACAGCCTAAGTGTACATTAGTAAATGAGTGGATCAAAAAACTGTGGTACATTTACACAATGGAATATTATGCAGCTGAAAGAGATAAGGAACTCCTACCCTTTACGACATCATGGATAGATCTGGAGAGCATTATGCTAAGTGAAATAAGCCAGGCCATGGCAGACAAATACCATATAATTGCACCTATAAGGAATCTAATCAATAAAACAAACAAATGAGCAAAATAGAACCAGAGACTTGGAAATAAAGAACAAACTGACAGTGACCAAATGGGTGGGGGATAACAGGGTAAAGAAAGGGAAGGGGCAAGCAAAGGAACATGAATAGAGGACTCATGAGCACTGACAATGGGGAGGATTAACTGTGGGAGTGGGAGGGCCCAGGGTAGGGGAGAGCAATGGAGGAAAAGGTGGGACAACTGTAACTGACCAACAATAAAAAAAAAGAAGCAATGGTTATAGACTACTTGTGCTTTGCTCTCCAGAATTTCTTCTTTATTTAATCATATGTAGTTAATTAAATCTATTCTTTTACACAGATTTTATGTGGTGTTATTCCATTTGCCTTATAAAAGTTGTTTTATATTGTTACTAACTCTCTCTTATTATTATTGAATTTCTTAGAATGTGCCACAGATTGTCCTACCTACAAACTGAGATCCAGGGCCTGCTGAGGGGAAGAGTCATACATTGGGCCCTTCGACAGCCCAACTTCAAAAGTTTATTTCCATTAACCATCCATTGACACTGTACAACCTTAAACTCTCTGAATTGTGCTTGGCAACAACATGAAGATCATTTTGGTAAGATGTGTGGAGACAAATACTTTATTTTTAATTGGGATTAACAAACAACGTAAAATTTAACATCTTAGCCATTTTAAACGTACACTTCAGTAGTATTAAATACATTCACATTGTTTTGCAATAACAGATACTTTCATGTAGCCTGAAAATACTTTCTATGGAGTTGTGAGGACCTGTAGTCATTTATTTCCAAGGTTTTCCTACAGGTTACAAGAAAGATGAAAATAATTAGGGCAACAGTAAAATGTTATCCCAGCTAGGGAAAGGAACACTGCTCTGCTCCAGCCCTAATCTCTCTCTATGCCTCATGTAAGAAAAAAATAAGAAAGAAAAGAAAGCCTTATTGTTCAAGGGAGAATGTTTCAAAGGCATAGACTAAAAATGCTTCAGCCAGGAAAGGTATTAGGTGGAAGAAGGAAAAATAGCTTTACACCTGTGTATTAGTTCTATAACACTGACATAGAAATTATCACAAACTAGTTGGCTTAAAATACATAAATTTATTCTTTCACAGTTATGGAGGCTAGAAGTCTGAAATAAAGGCATTGACAGGGCCATGCTCCCTCCAAAGACTCTAGGAGAGAACTCTTCTTTGCCTCTTCCAGATTCTGGTGGTTGCCGACAATCCTTTGTGTTTCTTGGCCTGTGGCAACATCACTCCACTCTGTCTCCATCATCACATGGCCTTCTTCCCTGTGTCTACAAATCTCTCTTTCCTTATAAAGACATCAATTGTTGGAATTAGGGCCACCCTAATTCAGTACGATCTCATCTTGGTTACCTTCAAAAACACTATTTCCAAATAAGGTCTTACTCACAAGTACTAGCAGTTTGGATTTCAATATATCTTTTTGGGACATACAGTTCAAACCACAACACCCTAAAAAAGGACAAAAACAATTGTGAAGGCCACACTCCCAAGGCATAGACCCACTGTATAGTTCAAATACTGAAACTTAATCCAAAATTGGAGAATGCCCTCCTCCCACACACATTACAACCACCTAATAAGCCTTCAGTTAAAATAAAAGTGGATTACACCTGGGAGAGCTGCAAGAAGCAGACTGTCTCTGAGGTGCAGCACAAAGGGAATGTTCAAGACCAAGAGGAGAGACAAAAACAAGATAAATAGAGAAAATTCCTGCCTCTAGGACACATAGAGACAAACATCAGACACAGACCATCTCTTATACAGACTGATAAAAATATTCACCCTAAAGTTCTATATATGTTTGGCCTTCAACAACAACAAAATTTAAAAACATACTAAAAGGCAAGAAATAACACAATTTGAATATACAAAGCACCATCAGAACTCACATGTGACACACATGTTGAAATTATCAGTCAGAAAACTTAAGTATGATTATGCAAAATGAAAAACTAGATGGAAAATATAAGAATCTAAGAGAAATCTGTCTTTTTCTGACCTGTCACTCTTTTCTCCTTCTGGTTTGATTCCCTTGCAACACTCTCTTATTTTCTGTGCAGATACTCCTCCAGTTTTCTTCCAAGAATTTTCTTCTTTTGCCTGCCCCTTAAAAGAAGTTGTTCTTGATCTCCTTCTTTGTTCTCTCTATACATTCTCCCTGCATGATGTCACTACATCCATGTACTCAAGAATTATCCTGAGGACTCCAAAATCTATATCTCCAGCCCTGGCCTCACTCTTGAACTCCCACACCATTTGTCCTTCATTTCCATCTGGATATCCCGCAGGCATCTCAAATCTCACATACTCCAAACTGAACTCATGTTCCCACCAGTACCTAAACCTTCTCCTTCAGCCCATATCTCCAGTAGTTGTCTCACCCTGCACTCAAGGAGTAATCCAGAGCTTTCATCACCCTTCCCCACTAATGTCCTACTTTTACAGATGGCTAACTTATATTTTTTCTTCAGGTTTAAGCTTGGACATCAATTTCTCCAGGAATATGTCCCAAACACAAAACACTGTGTAAGTTACTCCTATAGCAACTTCAACATTCCTTCTAATAGCAATTATCACAGTATAGTGTTTTTTTATATAGTTTACTTTTCTTCCATCACCATTTATTCCCCCATACCTGCTTCCACCTCTATCCCCACCCCACAATCACCACACTGTTGTCCATGTCCATGATTTATTGTTTTTCTTCTCTTTTTATTCAATCCCTTCACCACCCACAGATCCACCATGCAGAGCTATCAGCCTGCTCTCTATGAGACTGTCTTTATTTTGCTTATTAGTTCAGTTTGTTCATTGGATTCCATACATGAGTGAAATCATTCTCAGGTTCATTGCCTATATCTTCCATCAGACTACATATAGGAACCTCATCTATATTGCTTATTGGTATTTCATCAATGCTTACAACAGTCTGAGACATATACTTGGCACTAAATAAAGATTTCTTGAAGGACAAAACAAACAAGGGAGCAAAATACAACCAAAGACACTCATATAGAGAACAAACAGATAGTAACCAGACAGGAGTGGGGGGAGAAGAATAATAGGGGATGGGCCATCAAGGAACCTGTATAAAGGACACATGGACAAAGCCAAAGAGGGTAGGTTCAAGAAGAGGGGGGAGTGGTGGCATGAAAATGGAGACAACTGCACTAGAACAACAATAAAAAATAAATAAATTTAAAAAAGAATTTGTTGAAAGAATGAATAAATGAATCACCAAGTCTCCAGCAAGGGTCACCAGTATCAGAAATATGTACCACATAACTATTGTGTACCATTTTACTACTGAAATTGCTTTTCAATTTGTCCCCTGGTATTATTTACTGATGCCACCATATTAATGAAAATATCTATAACTTGTTGATTGTTACTGCAGCAAATTTCTAACTTCAGTCTCAATCCTCTCTATTCTAT
>PVKM010023015.1:0-21433 GCA_004027735.1 Carollia perspicillata | reverse complement strand
GGGCAGATAAAGTGCTTCTCAGATAAGGTCAAATTCAAGGAGTTCATCATCACCAAGCCCTTAATATATGAAATGTTCAAGGGACTTACCTAAGAAAAAGAAGATAAAAATATGAACAGTAAAAGGACAGCAAATTCACAGTTATTAACATCCACACCTAAAACAAAAGCAGACTAAGCAGTCACCTAAAACAGGAGCAGAGCCACAGAAATGGAGGTCACATGAAAGGTTAGCAACAGGGGAGTGGGAGGAGACGGTGGGGAGAAGGTACAGAGAATAAGTAGCATAGATAGTGGGGAGAAAATAGACAGGGAGAGGGCAAGAGTAGTGTGGGAAATGTAGAAGCTAAAGAACTTATGATACATGGACATGAACTAAAGAGGGGCAGTGTGGGTGGGAGGGGGTCTGCAGGGTGGAGGGGAATGAAGGGGGGAAATGAGAGAACTGTAATGGCATAATCAATAAAATATTTAAAAAAAAGAAGAACAGAAGAAAATTTCAACCAAACATAAATTAAGCAAAATAATTTATTTGAGCCCTGGCTGGTGTAGCTCAGTGGATTGAGCACAGGCCTGTGAAGCAAAAGGTCACCGGTTCGATTACCAGTCAGGGCACATGCCTGGGTTGTAGGTCAGGTCCCCAGTAGGGGACACATGAGAGGCAACCACACATTGATGTTTCTCTCCCACTCTTTCTCCTTCCCGTCCCCTCTCTAAAAATAAATAAATAAAATATTTTAAAAAATAATAATTTATTTGAGCTAGAGAAACCCTTGATAAACTTAGCTTATCAGAACTTTAATTTTTTTAAATAAGAACAATTTGGATACGCAGTCATTAACTCTTACCTTGCCTAATGTGGTGTCTTCATCACTGTCTCCGTCAGGACCGCCTTCCATATCAACACCGAGGATCATGGTATCTAAAGAGCTCAGGCGTCGTCGTCTGCTATTTCCCACACCATCATTTAAGCGTGATTTTTGCAGAGTGGATTCTGCCTTAGAAGATGCGGTGGCTTTCGTCTTTGGAATTAAAATCGTTGTGAAAGTTTTCTTTATTTCAATTTTCTTATATTTCTTACATGCCACTTCATCGTTAGAGTTTTTATTTAATAGGGATTTGGGGAGCTTAAATTCGCCTGGCTTGTAATCACTGAGTGAAAAGGGGACAAGACACACCTTAGGTGTTTTTTCTAAAACTGTAGCCTGTAGCGGTCTCAGGGATACATGAGAGATCTGGTTTTCTTTATATTCATTCGCCTATTCAGACCAATAAAAGAAAAGAAAAGATTAGAATCCCAAGTCCCATACCTAAGAAAATTTCTTACAGAACTGTCTAAGTAAATAAATCTAATTCCTACCGCATGACACTACAAATCCAAACTGACAGCCTATAAGGAAACTTTTTCCACCCAAAATCTAGATAACAAATTCATTAACCCAAATACAACTATTTATTATACGGGACACATTTCTTGCCCATATGAGTCTACCAGACCAATAATAATAATGACTATATTCTGCAGCTGAGGAGTCTACCATGTCAGCTTCCGCGTAACTGTAATTGTTCCCAGAATGGAAAGCTGACAATAACTGCTGCAAAAGCAA
Source organism: Carollia perspicillata (assembly GCA_004027735.1). Taxonomy (NCBI): domain Eukaryota; kingdom Metazoa; phylum Chordata; class Mammalia; order Chiroptera; family Phyllostomidae; genus Carollia; species Carollia perspicillata. Next base: position 19,827 of record PVKM010023015.1, on the reverse strand, counting down.
GTGTAGAGTCCTGATCCCACCCTGCCACTATATCGGGGGTTGAAAGGAACCTTTCTCCACGCTGTACGTCTAGATTCCACAGAGGACAACCAGAGCAGCGAGGCGACTTCTCTTTTGAAGCTTGCCCGGAAAAGCCAGTTAAACGGCGAATGCCCCAGGGGAGAAAAATACGGCAGTTCTGAAGTCGGGAAGTGCGGGGCGCCAGCTCCTGGTGCCTGGTGCCGGGCAGACCCCTCACGAAGACTGCGGTAGGAGCACTCCCGAAAACGACAAGCCGTCTCTCACCTTCTCCTGGAGTAGCTGTCTGGAGCCAGCCTTCTCCTCAGCCGCAGCGGACAACCCGGACATCTTTCTGCCGCGCAGCAGCTGGCGCCTTCCCGCCAATATTGAGCAGGAGGCGGGGCCTCGGGAGGTGGAGGAGGACCGCTCCAGCGCGCTCAGCTCCCAGCTGACTGCCGGGAGGGGTGGGCAGGGCAGGGGAGAGGAGCGGGCGAACTACTGTCGTCTCCTAAAGAATCTAGCTTACGAGTCTCACCCCACATTCAAATTCCTTAAGTTTATCACGGGACGGAATGGACATGTTTTGTTTTGTTTTTACCTTGGATCCTGATGCTTTAATGCTGCCGGTGCCAGGATCTCACTTTGAAAAACACGGGAGCTTTTGCTGATGAAAAACTATCTTGCCTTGCAGTGTGAACCCAGAAAAGATTCAGACTCACTCAGATGCCCTAAAGCAGCGGTCCCCAAACTTTTTGGCTCCACGGACCGGTTTTGTGGAAGACAGGGAGGCGAGGGAGGGAACGGGGCGGGGGGTGGGGGAAGACTTGACGTAGAGTTCAGGTGAGCTTCGCTCGCTCACCCGCGGTGCATGGGGTGGGAAACAGGAGGCGCAGCTCCTGCGAGCTTTGCTTGCAGCCCGATTCCTAAGAGACTGCGGCTCGGAGGTTGGGGACCCCTACGGTAAAGAATAGAAAGGAAAGTAAGTCAAAATCAACTTGGCAGCGTTTACCTCAGGCTCCCTGGTTCCATATAACCCCACCACCAGAATATTATGCTCTATGGCTGCCGTATTATCTTCTAGAAAGGGAAGCATTTTGATGTTTTTTCAAAAGCTAATAACGTTCAGCTGGTTTAAATTTCGCCTGATCATCTGTCCCCCAGTTAACTAAGATACTAATGATGACCTTACAAAGCCGAAAGGCTGGGGGGAAAATTGTGAATCAAATAACTTATGTATCACAAAGTAACGTCAGATTTTAGTGCACTGTATTTCTTACAGATCAGCCATATTATTTTTTTCTTCAGTTAGAAATAATCGGGCCTCGGATAAACCTCATTGGCTACAATACTGCCACCGCGCAAAGCTAGATACAGCCATATTAAACTTTTCTTTTTCTGTTCTCTGGGTTGCGTGAGCCAAAACAACTGCCTTCCCCCCAAAATAATTATCCCTCTACAATATAGTTTCAGAGCTGACAAATTATAGTATAAAATTAAGGTCCTTTCTTTTTAGCCAAAACTGCTCCCTTGGTTACTTACTTGGGTCCTCCACTGTTCCTCGCTGGAGACTTGCTCAATTTTATTTCTTCTCCCAATCTAGGGCCAGGAAAAAAAACACAGGTGAAATAATTTGAGAACTAATCCTATTAACAACACCTGGCAAGACCCTCGAGGACCTGGTACCTGCCAAACTTTCACCACTCATTGACTCAAAAATCACTGGTAAAAAATTTTTCATAGTGTCTGATATATCACACCATGCTATTTCTGGACTTCAAGACTTTGCTCATGCGTCTAGTCTCTCTCCACCACAGCAGTTAAAAAATCCATTCTATGGTGAAATGTGTTCTGACTTCCAATTAACCCAGCTAGTGAATTGCAATTGCTTGTTATGATTCTATATGCCCTTGAAGGCTTTCTGAATAAAATTCAAGCTTTTTTTCATTTTTCATATTTACATACTTTATTTTATTTTAAAATCCAAGCTTCTTGAGGACATGAGGCATTTAACAATATTCCATACTCCTTACAGAGAACTAAGCATGTTAGTAAACACAGCAAGTACTTAATACCTATGGACTAATATACAAACTCTTTCCGGCCAGTTATGTTTTTTTTTAATAGGCAGTCTCCGAAAACTTTAACTGGAAACCCTAGAAGAGAGTGTTCAGATTTCAGGCATTGTCCCTGGCCCCTTTTTGATGTGTGTGTGTGTCACTGGCGTAAATCATCACCACCTGCCATCCTGTCACCAAAACAGACCGCACCACAACCCACTCAGCTTTATCAGCTGGGCTAATCAGGTGCTATTAGCAGGACTTCTATCCCAATTAAACTCTAATTCTGAATTTTGAACAGTCTGAACAAATTACCCTTCACTATCCCCAGAATTTCTTATTCCTCACTATCCTATTTTCCTCGGCTTCAAACCAAGCTAACAAACAAAACCTTTAATTCTGACCTTCCACGCTGAAAAGGTCTTAAGAGCAAAAAGCCCGACAGAAGCAATTTCCCGCCGAAAGTGGCGTCCAAATTCTACGAGACTGAGAACTACAGGGCAGACTGTGTACATGCGCAGTAACACATCAACGTTCTAAAGTCGGAGCCCAGATGTCCTCCACAATCCCACAATCCTCTGGTCGCAACTTCCGGCTTTTCTAGCTCGGTCGTGAATGTTGTTCCCAGCAGTCGCGCTTCAGCGTCCAGTGCCTCTACGTGGAGAAGGTTTTTTTGTTCTTCTTGTTCTTTGACGTTGTAGCTGTTTAGTGTTCGGAATCAGTGAAGTTTCGGGAGTACCACGACAGCCATGAACATGTCGGCCCCAAGCGCACTCATGAAACAACCGCCTATTCAGTCCACGGCAGGAGCCGTCCCTGTTCGCAATGAGAAAGGTACTGTGCTGAGCCGTTTTCCAATCGGATCTTCCTCTTCCTTCCCCAGCATACTCCAGACCTACCCCCGGCCGACTACCCCACCTCGCAGATCCTTAAGACCTTCCTCCCTATTTCTTCGACTTTCTCCCACCCTATCGCGTTGCCAAGGCCGGGGAAGGGGCGGGGGGAACACTTCTAGCTCCTTGTTCCTTATATGCCTGTCCTCGCCTTCTCCAAGCACTCCTCTTTTTTTGGCATCCACCAGTTCGTTAGACTAATACAGAATGAATGCTTTCTGCTTGCGGGGCGTTTTGCGGGATATAACCCCTCTTCTGTTACCCATACACTCTATCTATGTTGCTTCTATAATTCTTATCATTGTAAGTATTTGTGTGTGTTTCCCTCTACTACATAATAACCTCATAACTTCCCTGAGGCAGGAACAATGTCTTATTAAACTTTTTAAACTTTAAACTAACGCAGTGACTGTATTTACTGAAGTGAATACAAAGTTGTGTAAGATAGTGCCCCTAACCTTAAGGAACTCATATTCTAGTAGATTTGAGACATTCAAAAAGAGGTCTTTCACACCTGTAATACCTGTCACATAGGTGAAACCAGGCTCTGTGAGAGCAGAGAAGGAATAATTTCTTCGAATTGAGGTAATCAAAAAAAGCTTTTTGAAGAAGATGGCATTTAAGTTGACCCTTAAAGTTAACAGTATGATTCCAGTGAGTGCAGATGGAAGAAGGAACACAGTATGTGTTTGTGGTATTCGGAATAAAGAGTCAAAGAATTTTTTCAGTAAGGATTTTGGAAAATAATATCGGGGGGGGGTTTGTTTTTTAAATATACTGTACCTATCCGTGGGTAACTTGGTTTTTTTTTTTAAATTAAACATGTAAAGTATCCTTTGGATACATATAGATGTAAGTTGTTCATTTTTAACTGTTTGTGAATTCCATTGTATAATTAAACCACAATTTATTTCCTACTGAGGGACAGTTGTGTTATTTTTTTTCCTCCTATTACAAACAGTGCTGCAACTGTCACTCTTAAAGGTATTTCTTTAGTGCATCTGATTAATAATTTCTCTAGGGTAGACTCCTAGAAGTTCATCATCAATTTAACCACCTATTGCCAGTTGTTCTCCACAGTAAGAGCATGAAGAGTTTTTATTTCCCCATATATTTATCTACACACTTGATTTAATGATTTTTGGAGGTTTTTAATTTTTTGCTCAATCTAATGGGTGTGAAATATTAATTTGCATTTCCCTGATTACTAGTAAGTTTAGGCATCTTGTTCAGATATTTTTTCAGCTCTCTAGGTGTTCTCTTTAGTGAATTATCTGTTTCTGTCATTTAACCATTTTCTATTTGGTTTGTTTTTATACTTCTCAAATCTGTAATATTTTCCTGTTTGGGGATTTTTGGCTTGTCTTTTAACTTTAATTATGTAGTCTTCTGTTACACAGGTATTTTTTTAGTGTTAATGTTATCAGATTTATCAATTTTATCTTTTATGGTTTGTGCTGTTTAGTATATTAAGAAATCCTTTCCTACACTGAGATCATAGATATTCAAACTACAAAGATTTTCTATCATCTTAGTGTTTGTATAATACTAAATAGAATTGGATACACACTTAGAGTCTGTGCAATACAGACTCTGAGTTAAGGAGCTTATAGTCTGGTAGGGATGTATATGTTTAAGATGTTTTTCACATTTGGAACTTTAATCCATCCAGAATATTTCGTGTGTGGGTGTCAAAGATCTAATTTGACTGTTTACCTTACAGTTAGCCATTTGTCCCTACTACTCATTGTTTGACTAGCCCACCCATTCTCCACTGCTTTTTATGTCACTCTGTAATATACCAAGTTCTCATACAGGTTTGTTTCTCTGCTGTCTACTTGTTCCATGGGTCTTTATGTACCTCTTGAGTCAATGACATAATGTTTTAATTACTATAAATTTAAATGAGCCTTGCAATCTGTATAAAAACATTTCCCATTCCCTAGCCCTGGCAGGTGTGACTGGGTTGGGAGCATTGTCCTGTGACCAAGAGGTTGCAGGTTTGATTCCCCATCAGGACACACACATACCTAGGTTGTGGGTTTGAGCCCTGGTCCAGCCACATATAGGAGGCAACCAATTGATTCTTCTCTCTCTTGCATTGATGTTTCTCTGTCCCTTACTCTCTCTCTAAAAGCAATGAAAAAATTGTCCTCAAGTGAAGATTTTTTTAAAAAAGAAACCTTTTCCACCCCACCTTACTTTATTCTTCTGGTTTTATTTCTTTATTTTTTTAGAGCAATTTCAGGTTCACAGCAAAATTGGGGGGGGGAGATACAGAGATTTCCCATATCTGCCCCTACACATGCATATATTACCCCTACCAGGGTAATATATTACAAATGATAGCCTACACTCATACATCATAATTATCCAGAGTCCATAGTTTACATTAATATTCACTCATGATGTTGGGAAAATGTATCCATCACTATGGTGTCATACACGGTATTTTCACTGACCTCAAAATCTGTGTTCTGCCTATCCATCCCTCCCACACACCCAATCCCTGGCAGCCACTGGTCTTTTTACTGTCTTTATCATTTTACCTTTTCAGAATGTTATGTATTTGGAATCATACAGCATATAACCTTTGGGTATTCACTTTTTTCACTTAGTAATATACATTTAAGCTTCCTCCATGTCTTTTCTTTCATGGCTTGATAACTCTCTCTATTGTTGGTTTTTTTCAGTGCTGAATAATATTCCATTGTATGGATATACTATAGTTTATCCATTCACCTAAGGAAGGACATCTTCATTGATTCCAAGTTTTAGCTATTTTGAACAAAGCTGCAATAAATGTTAGTGTGTAGGTTTTTGTGTGGACAAAATTTTTAACTCATTTGAGTAAATACCAAGAACTGCAATTGTTGGATTGTATAAGTGTAAGTTTACCTAAGTGGCTACCATTTTGCATTCTCACCAGCAATGAGTGAGAGTTCCTGTTGTTTCACACCTTTGCCAGTAGTTAATGTCAGAGCCCTGGATTTTGGCCATTCTAATAGGTAAGTGGTATCTTACTGTTATTTGAATTTGTATTTCCCTGATGACATATGATGTGAGGCATTTTTATATGCTTATTTGCCATCTGTGTATCTTCTTTGGTGAGGCATCTGTTAAGGTCTTTTACCTTACCTTGTTCTTCAGAATCATCTTGGCTCCTGTCCCTCCATGAGATTTTAGACTCTGCCTGGGAACAACTTTTAATTGAATTGCATTAAAATTTTATAGATTAGTTGCTATTATAAATGGTAAACTACTTTCTAATTATATATATAACTAATGTACAGGTACACTTATTTTTATCTAGCATTCTTCCTGAATTCTGTTAGTTTGTCTGTTTATTATCTTGTTTTTTTTTCTATGTAGATGATCATATGGTGTGAAAATTATGGCAGTTTTTCCTTTTCAAGCCTTATATTTTATGTCTTTTTCTTTTCTTATTGCCCTAATTGGGGCCATAATAAAATGTTAACTAGAAGGAATGCTATGGACAATGTAGGAATGCCCACTGTTTTTTTAAAAGAATGCTTCTAATATTTTATTATTTTATTATTAAGTATAATGTTTGTAACTATTTTTAAGATTATGTGACTTAAACGGTATAACCTTAAATCTTACATTACTCTTTGCCCTATGAATTTTCCAAGGTTAAGTCATCCTCGAAGCCCTAGGCTGAATCCTATTAGGTCATGATGGCTTAAGAGTTTTTTTATTAGTGTTTACATTGCTGGAGTACCTTTGCTATTATGTTATTTAGTATTTTTATATTTATGTTCATAGTGAAATCCACCTAAACTTTTCCTTTGAACTGTCCAATTTGATTGTCAAGGACATATTCAAATCGTATAAAATGTGTTGGTTAGCTTTCACTCTCCATTCACTGGAATTATTGATATTTGTAAAAGAGAGATTATCTACACTTGCAAGCTTGATAGCTCATAAGCTAAAAGAAGGTAGAAATAGATAAGATTAGAAAATTGAGTTATGTGATAATATATATTATGAAGGCTGCCATGGAAAACTCCAGCGGAACTAAAATAATGACTGAGCAGCATTTTAACTTTATGTTCCCACTTAAATCACCCTTACTGTGTGCTGGGCACCATTACTAAATTTATTTAAGGGTATAGTTGAGGTGGAATAGCATAACTTTGTGATGGCCACTGTCTGTTTGGGGGGAACTTTTTTCTATTGTTTCACTGCTAACTTTCCTCTACTACCCAAGCTAGGCCTCATTATCATTAGTGTTGGTATTCATAAGAATACTTTCCCGCAACTTGACCTTTGTAGCTAAATATCATTAGATGAATAGATGGTTGGGTGGTGGCTCTCTCCTTCTCCTTCCTGAACTCTTATGTACAAGGGACATAGCGCTTTACCTACAAAGGCCAATGGTTTAAGGACTTGAGTAGGTAAGAGGCTACTGAAACATAATAAGTTATCTTTCTTACCCAGGTGAGATTTCGATGGAAAAAGTGAAGGTAAAACGTTATGTGTCGGGAAAGAGGCCAGACTATGCTCCTATGGAGTCCTCAGATGAGGAGGATGAAGAATTTCAGTTCATTAAGAAAGCCAAAGAACAAGAAGCAGAGCCTGAGGAACAGGAGGAGGATTCATCTAGTGACCCTCGGCTACGGCGTTTGCAGAACCGTATTAGTGAAGATGTGGAAGAGAGGTAATAACTAGGGTTCTGTTTTCCTGGACTTGAACCCTACAAGCTAATAAGAACAACAACAACAGCAGCTAATGCTTGAATAGTACTTACTCTGCCAGGCACTGTTCTGTGTACATTACATTTACTAATTCTTATAATCTACACAATAATCTTATGAGGTAGGTACTATTATACCCATTTTACAAATGAGGAAACTGAGGCACGAAGGGTTTAGGAAAATAATATGACCAAGGTTTATAGCCATTAAGTGGCAATCAGTAAACAGCAGGTTACCACTGGTCCAAGGGCCCAAACTAACTCATTAAGGGAATAGAAAACACAGATCATTTGTTGGTTTGTTGAGGGGAGTCTTTTTAACAAAGATGTTTTATACAAGTTGAGACATTGGTTTTATCCACTTATTCTAAAGGCTAATTATTGAAGGGAAATTATACTGAAGTAGGAAAAAGGCTTCATGAATGGTCCCACGTAGGAAAGGGAACCTCCCCATCAGGGATTTTGTATGTTGTATATTGATTGAGACATTACCTTACAGAGCAAGCCAGAGGTCCCAAACTTTCATAGCTCATATTGCCTCAGGAATTTTTTCACAGAACCCCAAGGACCAAGCAGTTCTGTTTATTTTATTAAGGAGTTAGATCCAAAATTATAATACATATTTATACCCTAACAACTTAGCCATTTAAAAAATATAATACACATAAAAGAAAAAACATTTTTACAGAACCACAGTTATTTACTAGTGGGATTTGTGTGCCTCTTGGACACTAACAACTTCTCAAACCTTGGAATCAGATTGGCACTATCACTCTCATTTATGGTTCCACACTGATTTTCACGTGGTACTTGCTTTTTGTCACAGCAGTGACCAAAAATCCAGTTTCACAAAGATAGGATGCTATTGAAAGGAAACAGTTTGATCTAATATTGAACTGTGAGCTACCTTGAGCTATAAAATATATCCCAGTGCACCCATATAAGTTTGTTGTACTGCCCCAGCATGCCTCAGCATACATTTAATGTTTTAGATCCAACTGGACTATATGCTCTGACACTTTGAATTGGTTTCTTTAATTGCCACCTCTTTGACCATCTCAAGACTTCAATATTAATTTTTTAAAAAACCATAATGTCCAGGTGCTCTATGACTAGAGAAATGCGGTTGAGCTCCTTCGTTTTTGTAGCATTGGTGTTATACTTGGAGATACTGTTTTTCAGATTGGCTCGACATCGGAAAATAGTGGAACCTGAAGTGGTAGGAGAAAGTGACTCAGAAGTAGAAGGAGATGCTTGGCGCATGGAACGAGAAGACAGCAGTGAAGAAGAAGAAGAAGAAATCGATGATGAGGTATAGTAAAGTAAAATGGGAAATTCTTTCTGGGTATAAGAAAAAGCTGAGGTCTGTGCTGCTTTCTTTCTTGACGCCCTAAAGGCACAAGATCACTGCTCTTGGCAGAACTCTGAACCAGGGTTCTCTGTTAGGAATAGGATTGAAAGTACAATGGTGCTAAGGTGCATTTACTCAGATCAAAGTTTGTTGAGCTTGATGAGGGGAAAAATAAAAAGCCACCTAATAGCACAGGCCATTTGGCTTACTGGCTTCAACATATAACTTGATAGGAAATAGAACGGCGTCGAGGCATGATGCGTCAACGAGCACAGGAGAGAAAAAATGAAGAGATGGAAGTCATGGAAGTGGAAGATGAGGGACGTTCTGGGGAGGAGTCCGAGTCCGAGTCTGAGTATGAGGAGTACACAGACAGTGAGGATGAGATGGAGCCTCGCCTGAAGCCAGTCTTCATTCGAAAGTAAGTATCGCACAAACAGTCCTGAATCTACAGTTTCTACTTTCTAGGTCTGAAGATAGAAGCCTTTTTCCTATCTCATGTTCTTCTGAAATGTAAGCAGTAAGTGAAAGTCTTCTGCCCGGTGCCCTAGTTCTGTGTGGTATTTGCTGAGGAATATCTTGGTGTTAGCAGATCACCTGAGCTTGTTTTCACATCTCTTTCTCCAATTAAAGAGCACATATCTGCCCAAGATCTTACATTATTTTAAACACAAAATTAAGCTTAAAAAGCAAATTCATATTCCTTTCCTAATGGCTAGAAATCCTACTACTACAGTCTAGCAGGTTCCTTGCTATTCAGCCAGTTCACAAAGATGAACAGAATTTTAATGCTCTAAAGACCTGGTACAACTCCGATTTTTGGCTCTTTGCAAATAATAGAACCAGAGATGGTCTGTCTTCGATTTGGACAGGACTTGATTTAGGGGAACAGAGTTCCACTCTAAGAGCTTTGGGAAATTAACAGGACCTCTGCACCATAGGAAGGACCGAGTAACAGTTCAAGAGCGTGAGGCTGAAGCATTAAAACAGAAGGAGCTGGAGCAAGAGGCAAAACGCATGGCTGAGGAAAGGCGCAAATACACACTCAAGGTACTAGGAGCGGCTGTGAAGATTGAGTGCAAGGAGTAGTGTACTTAATTTGTCTGAAGTCCAACAGTTGAATTGTTCTCCCTATCCAGATTGTAGAAGAGGAGACCAAGAAAGAGCTGGAGGAGAACAAACGATCCCTGGCTGCATTGGATGCACTGAATACTGATGATGAAAACGACGAGGAGGAATATGAGGCATGGAAAGTTCGGGAGCTAAAGAGAATCAAGAGGGACAGAGAAGATCGAGAAGCGTGAGTAATGGTCCTAGAGTTTAATACTGCTAATGGGACAAATTTTTAGTAGAACAGTCTGAGGCTCAACACCTAGTATGAGTTCCATTCTAGCATTCTTTGTGGTTCCTGCAACTGGGTGAGTTTCTGTCATTGGAATGTGGCTGTTAAAATCAGGGAAAAGAAACACACTTTGTCAGTGTTTCTCCGTGACAGAGTGCCAGCTAATACTCCCTTTAGTTTCCTAGTAGACACACACAAGTTATTGTTACCAGTTTTCTATTGTTGCATTACAACCCAATCCAAAATTAAGTGAATCAGAACAATTGATTATTTCTCACAATTTTGAGGGTTGGCCAAACAGTACCTCTTCTCATATCACCTGGGCTCTCTTAATGTAGGTCATCCAACTGAAGGACTAAGTAGGCTAGAAAGTCCAAAATTTCTTCACTCACATGTCTGATAGCTGGTGTGGAATATCAGCTAGGATGCCTCTCTTCTTCTGTTTTTTTGTTTTGTTTTGTTTTAATTTATTTTTAGACAAAGGAGAAGGGAGGGACAGAGGGGTGGGGAAACATTGATGTATGAGAGAAACATTGATTGTCTTTTGCTCACCCTCAGCTGGAGACCTGACCCACAGCCCAGGCATGTGCTCTGACAGGGAATCAAGTGGCGACCTTTCAGTTTGCAGGCTGGTACTCAGTCTACTGAGCCACACCAGCCAGGTCCCTTCTTCTTCAGTAGGCTAGACTAGCTTCCTTACCTAACAGTCTTGGGGCAGGATTCCAAAAGTGCAAAGGAGAAAGCTGGCAAGATCTTTGGAAGCTCCCATGTTATTTTTGCAAAGGGTCATACATACAAGGAGGGGAAGAATTTATGGCGTTTAAATAATCTAACACACTATGTTACAGCAGAATCATTTCTGAGCTGCATCACCCATTCCTGAAAATTAGTAAGAGTGAAAGAGTAATCCCAGGTTACAGTGGAAAACCATCAATAGAAAACTGTGTTCTTGGCCTGCAGTTTCTAAGGTTTTTATCTTGGACTTCATGGATTCCAAGTACCCTTTAAAATTCTATGCACAAATATGTGTATATTTGCATTTTTCTGGAAAAAGGGGATCTGTGACTACCCCCACTCCCTCCAAAAAAGGTTCAAGTCCCTGCAGTCTAATTAATGATGGTAATCCTTGGTTTGTGACAGGAAGCACACACAAGATTAAGTGTTACATAGTTATTTTAAGTTCTGGGGTTTTTTCTAAGCTGAATGGCTTTTTAGGGAATTGGTAATATTGTGAAATTAAACAGTAACAGTATGTCTAAACCTCAAAAAAGGCCGGAATCAACTTTTGTAAGTATGCAATACCTGATCTTGATTCCTAACAGTCAATGACTAGAATTTTAAAAACTGAATAGGCCCTGGCTGGGTAGCTCAGTTGGTTAGAGCATCATCCCAATGTGCCAAGGTTACACCTGTGACAAGTCTGCGATCAGGGTACATATAAGAAGGACCTGGTGCCTCTCACATCCTACCTCACCCAGCCCATGGGAAAGGGGCCCCTGGAGCTCCAGGCTGAAGGTCCTGATGGTTTTGCCTGGCTTCATCTCCTTACCAACTCTTATTCACATTGCCAGTGAGGTTGAAAATGAGTCATTAAATTGTGTTTGTAAATTGACTGGAACCACACTCAGGCCAACTACAAGTCAACCAAATGCCTTGGCACAGAGGCACTGTCTTAAATGGAATCATACAGAAATGATGTTGGCCTTCAATAGAAGTTGCCTAGATGGTAATCAGAAGTAAACAAAGCAAAAGCTTACTTTAATATGAAAGCCATGAGTATATCTGACATGGTTTGCTAAAATAGCATGAGAACAATTCCTAGAAATAGCCAGCTCCTTCCAGATTCCCCATTAACTGCTGAAGCTACAAGTGGATTTCACTAGTAGAGCCCACATCTCCCAACAGACGCTTGTCTAAGCCACAGGTCACACACTTGGGTGCTTTCCAGGACCAGGCAGGGAAGTTACGAGTACAGCGGGCTGAGAGGGACTATGGTAGACTAGAGAGCACCAGGCCTGTCTGCCCTGGGCAGCCATTACTTAGATGTAGCTGACAATGGATGGCAGGCCTGGAGTGCCATGGCTCCTGACTTTTCATGAGAAGTTGAAAATCTGGATGTTTGTGTAAACTCTTTGTTTAAAGTTTAACAAACACTTTAAGTAAAAACAAAACATCTTTCCAACCACACACACAAAAGAAGCAACCAGTGAATGCATAAATAAGCAGAACAACTTGATGTTTCTTTTGATCTCTCCCTTCCTCCCTCCATAATAATTTTTTTAAGGTGAATAATGCTTGAAAGGAGATAGGACTGTGTTATACTCTGATAATTAGGTCTTTCTGAAGCTGGAATGATGCTAATAGTTTTGTTCTCTAAACAGACTTGAGAAGGAGAAAGCAGAAATTGAACGCATGCGAAACCTGACTGAGGAGGAGAGGCGAGCTGAGCTTCGAGCAAATGGCAAAGTTATTACCAACAAAGCTGTTAAGGGCAAATACAAGTTCCTACAGAAGTACTATCACCGGGGTGCCTTCTTTATGGTAAGAAGCAAAAAGGGAAAGGGAAAGTTGTTCAGTAGGAATAATTCAGAAGCTTTGAAATCTTTTTTCCCCCCAAGAATAAACTGGTTCTGGAATGTCACTTCCACTTGCCAGCCATTGGTCAACTTTCTCCTTTGCATTTTGCCTGTGAAGAATATGAATCCAACAGAGAAACATACTGGCAACAGGATATTAGAAGTTGCAGCAACTGTTCTCACTTTTGGCCCCAGCTCCCAGGAGGAAATGATGTAATAGAAGAATTGAGGAACTGAAAATAGAGACCTAGTAATCTGTGTAGATGCTAGATTATTTTAGGTACCCCAAAACACTTAGATATTATTATTCATAGCCAAGTGAGAAATTCTGGTTATGCAAAAGCAGGCTCTGCAAATAAGTTTCACATGAACTTGTATTTGCATGGCAGAAGTTCATTTCACTTCATTCTGAGCTGACAAAGTGACTTAACCTAACTAACACACACAAAAAAGTTTAGTTATCTAACCATTGTGTATGTCATCATCTTATTTTTTATGTAAAGACCAAAATATGCCTGTTGATCTTGTATAAAGTAACAATGACTTATTCCAAATTATTTGGATTAGCACAAATAATTTCTTAATACAGAGATAGTCAGAAAGGTAATGAAAACATTGATTGCATTTATTTTAATACCATGTAGCTTGTTAAATTATTTAATGTTAGAGAAGTCTGTATCAAAAACTTAGACTAGCTTTTTTAAATATTGTGTACCAGACCCAACTGCAGCTAAATTCCTGCCTTTTACTGTAGATACCAGGAAAAAATATTTTTTAATCTTCAACATAGGGTTCCTTACCTCTCTCCAAAATTGGTGTGTCTATCTGCTCAGCAAGAAATGTTTGCTTTTTATATAGTTTTTCTACATTGGAATTGATAGAAATTATGAAATACTTGTTATAGTGCTTCAAAATCATGAAGTATTGCTTAAGCATTTCAGCAGCTTTAATAATCAAGCTTCTAGAGAAGTGTATTGCTGGCTGGCTAAGATACATAAGGTTTCTATGAAAGTCTTGGTGCACATCCTCAGATACCAAGTCTTCCATCTACACAGGGAGGGGAAAGTTGAAATGGCTTCTGAGATTAAATGAGGGACTCTTAGGCTTCAACAGGAGAAAAGTAGATCTCACAAAAATGGTTCAATTGTCCTACCTTTAAACTGGGCCTTTCTATAGTAAAGGGAAAAGAATACTCCAAAAATGTGTTTGGTTAAAGGACTCAGCTCTCATTGGAGCTTTCCTTAACCAAGATGGTGCTCTTTTAATGCCTTCACCACATGTTTATAATCTGTATTTTAACATTATAGTCTTACTAATAGGTTGATTTGAAAACTATTCTCTGTAGTTATTTTATATAGTTCATTAAGTAAATAACCTTTTGAGCTTTTACTGTGTAAAGGACACTATTGAGCACTCAGAATGCTTACAATATGAAAATGAAGGTAAGGCAAATATATACTGCATGTAAGGAAAGTGAAAAGTACTGTGGGACTTCTGAAGATGGAGATGTTATATTTGGTAGAAGACTGAAAAGTGTAATATAAAGGAGGTGGCATTTATTTATTTTTTTATTTTTTTATTTTTTTATTTTTTTGTCCCATACCACATCCAATGACGCAGCCCCTGTTTGACGTTAATCTCTGACTTTAACTATGAGAGCTAGTGAACTTAACTCACATGATTACAAATGAAATTTAATCAGATCCGTCATGAATTTGCTAATTACTTTTTGCTCTCAGGATCTTCACCTGTTTTCGGAACTCCAGGCTTTATTTAAACTCTAAGATACTTAATACAGATATGCTTTTCCCCAAGAATACTCTAATAAGGAACCTGAGTAGCTAATGGCTAATTAATAGAGTATGTCTCTGCTATAGACACATTAGCATTTTGCATTATACAACGTATAATACATGCCATTATCTGATGGAAGTTCCCTCTATTAGATAATTTAAATAGTTATTTACAGTATGATATAATTCATTCTTAATATACTGTGACTTAATGCATAAGGCAGATTCTTTTTTTTTTTTAATTGTTTTTCCGTACAGTTTTCTGTCTTTTACTCCCATCCCAGACCATCCCCCAGTGCTCCTCACCTCCCTCCCATTTCCAACCCCCTTAGTTTTTGTCCATGTGTCCTTTATACTTGTTCCTATAATCCCCTCCCTTTTTCCCTGAAATTTCCCCTCCTTTCTCCCTAAAGGAGGTGGCATTTAATGTATAGACTTTCTGACACAGTGGTAGGAAGACATTCCAGATGAAGGAACCAGGAGTAGAGGCAGAAAGTATCATCTGTAACAGAAAGTGAAAAGGAAAGGAGAGGTAGACTAAGGCGATACAGTGTTTGGCCTTGACTACTACACAGAGGAATTGTTTAATAAAATAGAGGCCCTGGCCAGTTGCCATATTTTGCTGTGTATAATGTGCTCCTGTGTATAACACACACCCATATTTTTGTGTGCACTAGGCATGGGGTTATTATACCCATGTATAATACACATCCTTATTTTTCCCTCAAAAACTTGGGCAAGAAGGTGTGCACTATACATGCAAAATATAGTAGCTCAGTTGGTTAGAGCATCATGCTCATACGCCCAAGGTACAGATTCAATCCCTGGTCAGGGCGCATACAAGACTCAACCAATGAATGCATAAATAATGAAACAACAAATTGATGTTTTTCTTTCTGTGTCCCTTTCTCTCTGTCAAATCTCTAAAGAAAAACATTTTAAAAAATAAAATAGAGAACCTTGAAAGTTTTTGAGCAAGGTAGAGATTTAAGAGTGTTATTTTAGAAACATTAATCCACTGGCAGTGTGTAAGATAGATTGCAAGGCAAAACTATATAACCCAACTGATGAGAATTTTAAGTGGCAACTGATAAATCTGCACAAAGATTACTCAAATTTTGAATCTAGGTAATTGAGATAACATTGATCCTTTTAACAGAAAGAGTTCAATCATGAAGTAGGTGATTTTTAGCAAGGTTGGGGAAATGATTTTCACTTTAGATGTGGGTTTGAAATCCCAACAGAATATTCATGCTAATGGGAAGTAGAAAATTTAGAATCAGATTTGCAAGTCCTGTAACAGTGTGAAAGTCGTATGAGTGAATGAACAGTGAGTGCAGACAGAATATAGCTAACCTTCAGGAAATGTCTACACTGAGGAAGAAAAAAAGAGAACATAAAGGAGTGTTAACCTCAACTAGATGTATGCTCTAAAGATAAGGTTCGGTACTCTCTGCTTTCTTTGTATGCCTCGTCATAGTTTCATAAATTTGTGGTTTGAATATATGACAAATAAAACCAAAAGGTTGATAAGACTCTTTTCTACAGGATGAGGATGAAGAAGTATACAAGAGAGATTTCAGTGCACCTACCCTGGAGGATCATTTCAACAAAACCATTCTTCCCAAAGTCATGCAGGTATGGGGTACCTTAATAACATGAGAAAGTAATTGAGGGCTGGGACATGATGTTTGGTACTGTAACTCATCATCATCTGTTCTTCCCTCAGGTCAAGAACTTTGGGCGTTCAGGTCGTACCAAATACACCCACCTTGTGGATCAGGACACCACCTCCTTTGACTCAGCATGGGGCCAAGAGAGTGCCCAGAACACAAAATTCTTTAAACAAAAGGCAGCTGGGGTTCGAGATGTATTTGAACGGCCATCTGCCAAGAAACGGAAAACTACTTAAAGTTCAAATACTTATTCTTCCAGCCATGAGACACAAGGGGAAATCTCGGCGTCTGGTCCTTGATTTGCTTTTACCATTACTTACATGATGGCTTATGTATCCAGCCTATTGGAACTACTGCCATACTTGTGACACTGGGCAGCCCAGTCTTTGAAGGTGCTTTTGTGAGGTTTGGACTCATGCTAAGAAACCCATAGAAAAGCTTTATCCAGGTAGGATTATCCCCACTTAAAACTATTTCTAAGAAACCTTAGGTTTCATCATTGTCTGGCTTCCAAAATTCACTTGGAACTGTTCCAAGTTTCTTTTTCCAGCCCCTTAACTTGGGTCAGAAACATGGGCATGTAAGTGGACAGTGCATTACTTGTATCTTACAAGAAATCTAAGCACATTGAAACCTGTTTTGCTTTTTTGGCTGGAGTCAGTTTTTCTAGGTGAACATACTTTTTAATCCATTTATGTATATGTCAAGAAATAAAAGAATCACATGCCAAGAGACTTTTCGAGCTTGATACTAGAAATAAAATGTGCAGGCTGACAGGTATCTATCTGTTAACTAAAATAAAGTCAGCAGA
This sequence comes from Carollia perspicillata, assembly GCA_004027735.1. Taxonomy (NCBI): domain Eukaryota; kingdom Metazoa; phylum Chordata; class Mammalia; order Chiroptera; family Phyllostomidae; genus Carollia; species Carollia perspicillata. The sequence goes on along the minus strand of PVKM010023015.1, from coordinate 2,611 downwards.
GAATTGTTAGGCAAATGGTGTTTCACACTTTAATCATCTCCTTTGATCTCAGAAACAAACACAGACTCTATAGACAAGCTGTATTCTTAGTGGCACCCAGATTTATTCCATGAGCAAATGCATTAACTGGTTGTCTTTGCCTTAATTGTATCTTGTATTTGCCCAGCTCATATACCAAGGAGGACACAGTGCTGAGTTGCAGTGCAGTGACATCATGCTAGAGTTAAATTCATGATTTTACCACTTAATATTTACTACATAACTACCATGTACATGGCAGAGCATGAGGAGTCCTAGGGGTTATAAGAAAAGACATTTAACCAGCAGGAAGGCTACTTCTCAATTGCATGAAAAAATAAGAAAGGCCAAGGTTTGTTTGCATCCTTTAAATGCCCCACTGGGAAAATCACTCATAAATCCTTAAAAGTCCGACAATAAAAATACAACTGCAAATAATTATTGAGATAAATACATAAAGATGAATATAAATCACTGCTGTGTGTGCCAGAGGGGAATACAATCTAAGAGTCATCCTAGAACCAAAATGAAAATAAGTGCATGAAATTCATTTGGGAACAGGTTTAAACCTGCTATTTGAGTTTTTACTCTGAAGCAGGTACTAGGCCAAGCTTAGCTCATTAGTTCTTAGAATCTTTCTGGTATGTATCATTTTAAAGTTCATGAGACAAAAATTCAGCAAGGATAACTTGGCCAAAGTTGATTCACTTTTTTCTTTAATATTTTATTTCTAGAAAGAGAGGAGGGGAGGGAGAAAGAGAGGAAGAGAAACATCAGATCGACTGCCTCTAGCACATGCCCCAACCAGGGATCAGGCCTGCAACCCAGGCCATGTGCCCTGACCAGGAATCGAACCAGAGTCCTTTCAGTTTGCAGGACAATGCTCAACCAACTGAGCCACGCTGGTCAGGGTCAAAGTTGATCAACTTTTAAAGTTTATTGTCTCTTCGGATGGAATGTAAGGTATCAGTGTTATGGTTCAGAATTCAAAGATGTAATCAATTTCAGTAAATCAAAATCTGATTAATTCCACATATGACCTAAACTTCAATATCTTCTGTTGTCTTACCATGTATCCACTTCCAGTACCTAAATTCTAACTCAAAGTAGCTTATGAACTGGACTCCTGACTTACATCTAAATATGGTGGTTCCTAGGCAGCATGTGCCATGAGGTACAGTAACTTTGCTCCAAATGTACCTTGAATACTGCTGAGGGAGATCTAGTCTGATGAACGCCACCTAGCATTTGCATCTGAACATAAAATGCTCTTCTGAACTTCTTCACATAGGTTAATTAAGGGGTATGAGGTATGGTAGAGTGGGGGTCACTTCAGTTATACTCTAACATGTAAATTTCCCACAATAAAATACAATATACATTGCACTTGGTCCACAATAACTGCAAAAAAAGACATCTTTATTGCAATAAATTAATCCATTGGGTAGGTCTGAGAAAGCACAAATCAGTTGGTTAGAGCAATAAGAGCTTCTACCACATTGCCCATGTGTTCCCTCAAGCTCCGTTCTGCTGCTGCTCGGGAGATCTCCATCTCTGTCATCTGCAGGAAAAGGATCAATGATGTTACCTAAGCCTCCTCTCTGGCATTAATGTGCCACCAAAACATGCTAACTCTATTTGTTTCAGGAAACAACCTAAATTAGGCAAAGTAACCTCTCCTACCCATTTACTAGTTAGGCATCACTACTCACTATGAGCTCCAGATCTTCCTTCTTGATGGTGACTTTTGCCAGTTCCTTCTCCCTAAAAATATTCAGGTACATTAGTCCTCATTCTTTGCCTCCACCATAAACTCCCATGAAGGATCATTCCCACTTGGGCCTTACAAATAAATAACTCTTGATAAACACTGTTGAGTGAAAATACAAAATGACTCCCACCCTCTCCCCTGGAGTCTTTAAGCAGGCAGTAGTAGGTGACGCCGGGAGGCCTTTCCTTCTACCAACAAAGTTGTAAACTTTAGTTAGACCTACAGGAACTGGTAACAGGGTTGAAGAATGATATCAAAGTATTCAATACAAAGGCTTAATCACGGCTTTCATTTTTGCTGGGGTAAAGAGGGAGACTGGTAGCGCTGGCTGTATGTAGAGGACTTACCGCTCTTGTTTGGCTTTCTGCTCCCGGGAACGTCTGTCTCCAATCACGGACATGGCCTATGGGAAAGACATCTAGTTACTGCTCTGCTACCCACAAGTCCTAATATAAAAAGCCATTAACAAGCGAGGCAGGTGTGTATTCAATGAAGAGTTTATCAATAACCAAGTCCAATTTAATTCAATTCTGTGCTCCTGAGGCCCACTTTAAACCAAATCTCCAGCAAGCTCCTTTCCACAAGCCGCAAGTCCCAGTGATGATTTGGCTTCCCTCTTGCCTCCTCCCACCATCGGGATCGAGACCCTATCCTGAAACGGGGCTTCCAGTTACAGCCTCGGAGTCCCCTCTGCGCTCTCAGCCCAATTAGACAGGCTCCCGGACAACCTCACCGTCTCCAGATTGGAACTTTGGATCTCCTTCTCCTCCGCATAGTCGGTGACTCTCTCCAGGTCTGCCGCACCACTGTCATGCTTTCGTG
>PVKM010023014.1:0-21458 GCA_004027735.1 Carollia perspicillata | reverse complement strand
TTTCTTTTTCATTGTATGTTATTCATTACATAAACCACAAATACGACAATTCTAATGCATTTTTCTCTTTTTGGTGACAGTTCCATTGAGTTCCTTTTCTGGCCCAGTCTTTGCCTTTGGGAAAAAAAGAGCATTTTCTGGGTATTTGTAGGTATAATTTGGATAAAGGCAGAGAAGATTATATTGAGAAATAACCTTTCTACAACACATAAAGCACAATAAAGGGATGTAATCTCACAAAATATCCACGAAACAAAAATGATCCCATAGAAGCTGGCAAGCTCCCACAGAAACCTGAACTTCTTGCAATAGAGTTTGAAAACCCTGTTATAGGATGGAGGAACCCAGCAGAGGGAGTGTGCCCGGAGAAAGGGATGTTGAGTAATTCTTTAGTAACACATTCTTAACAAATCTATAGTAGCTTTGTTATATCTGGGAGATGTAGATTCCGAGTCTGATGGCCAAGATGCAGAGAGGAGAGGAAGTGCTCTCTCCTCCATTCTCTTCCCCCAGGACCAAGGACAACTCTCTCTCATTTCATTTGTGTTCAGTGTGTGTCTGTTGAGCCAAATTATTGAAAGTATCCAAATGGTGGTCAAAGAGTTTTAGGGGTTCAGAAGAATGAAACTTCCTAAGGGATTATTTCTGACGGGGAAATGGGAGAAAACTTCAGTAAGGGAAAGAAAGCTGAGGAATAAATAAGGGTTGGGAATGAGATTGGATTTCAGAGAGAAGGTTGCAAAGGCACGGGAAACAAGGACAAAGCATACTTAGAGATTGTAATAATGTTGTTTGGCCTAGTCTGTAGAGGATTAGAGAGAATTAAATTGAAGTGGAATTGAGGAGGTTCATGTTAGAACAAGAAGCAGGGTACTTTGTTTGCTTCACAGGAGATAAGAAAGATGGATACTTTTGTAACAGGTGCATCTGGGTCAAAGGTTGGTCTGATGGCAGTATATACGCTAGAGTGGTTAAATGATTAGCTGGAGCTAAGGGAATGAGTTGGGGGCTAGTAGACAGTAGTCCTCGGCAGGAGATGAGAAGGACCAGACAGGGCTGGTAGAGCAAATGAAAAGTAAGGAATAACTAATACTCAAAGAAAGAAAGAAAAAAAACCCAGGTATCAGCTACAGAACGAATTGAGGGGCACAGGTAAGAACAGAGGTGGCTGAGGTTTTGGTGACCTAGTGATAAGGAGTATAAGGATGTCATTAATGGAAAAATAAGCTGGTGTGTGGGGACAGATAATAAGCTGTTTTTCACTTGCTGGGTTTGAGGTGCTGGTAGGGTATCTATGTGAACACATCCTACAGATGGAAATTTGGGACTGGAGGCTTGGAAAGAGGTTAGGACTGGAGCAACAGATATAAGAGACAAGAGCCTGGAAATGAGCCCTGGATGTGTTTGCTCCAGAGGGAAGAGCATGGAGCAAGAGAGGGTTTGATGAGGGCCCATATTTAAAAAGAAGAGAAGAGAAGATGTCAAAAACCAGAAGAGTGAATAATGTACATTTCTGTCATTTTGTAGATAAATCATTTGGCTTTTAGCTCTGTCCACTCAACCCTGAAATTCTAATGGCTAGAGCAATTTATGCTTCAATTCAAGATTGTGCCAGCCCTGGGTTCTGTGAACAAACCCATTATTTTTGTTTTAAGTGGTTTCAAAAATTAACTTGCTTGTTGAATAGGTCTCTGTTAAACTATTTGTCTTTGTTGCTGGTTGTAGCTAAAACCTGTAAAAGATGGTGGGAAAATTATTGTGAACATGAATGCCTATAATTCTACATGAGAAAAAAGCAATACATAATCAATACAAAGCTCTTAGTATGTATCAGTTACTCTGTTAAGCATTATCTCACTTAATCTTTAATACACTTGACAGGACATTAACTTCTTCCCATCTAACAAAAAGAAGCTGATACTCGGAGCAAGTAGGCTCACAAAACTATTTGGTAGCAAAGGGGTGGGGCCCAAGCAAGTTAATCCCAGAGCCTGCCTTAGATTTTAACTACTACATTATCCTGGGAGAAAAAGAAAGGAAGCAGAAATGAGAGTGTGAACATAAGAAAGATGAAAGTGAGAGAACTTGCAAGAAGATTAGTTGAAATGTTAATATCAAAGATCCTGAACGGATAATAAGAGGTCCCCAAATCCATAAAACCAGTAGAAGGTCTTTATATCCTGGGCAGTAAAGGAGAGTTTAGGGTCTCCTAGATCTCATGATGCTTTGATCCAATCTTCTCACCTAAGACCTGTCTCTCAGAAGACACACAAATCATGATACTTAAAACAAATCCTCAAGAGAGTGATGTCAACAACACTATAGAATAGAAGTTTTCTACTGTCATCCACCCCGCTCCCACCTCCCTGCAACAGAACATTGGTTTTGAAATCGCCCATGGATGGAAGTATCTTTGTGGGAGTCCAGGAGTCCAATGGAGAAGTTCCAGTACACTATTGTAGAAAAAAGCCCCAAGATTGGGTGCAATGAAGAGGATAAAAAGGACAGCTTCACTTTACGCATAGGTGGCACATCTAGGTGCTAACAGAGATTCTATTGGCCCATATTTCTCCCTTGGTGGAAAGTAACAACGTGGAGTGAGCACTCAACTTCCCCAGCTGTGTGGGACGCTGCCCAAGAGGCTTACTTCCTCCCAGCACTACCAAGGTTACTGTGCTGATTTGCACAGCTGATGGGTTGGGGGAGGCTGAGATACAGCAACTATGCCTCAGAAATCATCGATTGGATTCTACTAACTGCCTTGTGGTTCATCCTACTAAATGTTTCAGAGACTCTATCAGGAAGCCCACACACAAGCCACTGGGGACTCCTCACCTGCAATCCATCTAATTGGTCCATGAGCACCTCCAATGTTCTGTGCACTTCAACCTTTCCCCCCACATGGCCAGGTTCTGGCACATGCTTGCATGGGTGGTGAATGTAAGACTTGGTACATGGTGCAGAATTAGGAGAAAGCTTCCAAATGAGCATTTTAGGACACTGCTCTAAAGGAAAAAAACCAGGGAGCTCTCAGCACCCAGCCTCGTCTTGTGGATTGACAGAAGGCATACAGCCTTAAGAATTCCACCCCAAGAGAGAACAAATGTGTGAAGTGAGTGTATGCATAAAATAGGTCTGAGAAAGCCTAAGAATTTCTAACTTGACAGACTGGTGAAGGTGTTTCTCTTTCAAATCAGTAGGTAAAGACTGGAAGAAGTGACAGCTTCTTCAAATGCAGAGACAGCAATGCAAAACTTCAAGAATATGAAAAATCAAAGAAACATGATACCACCAAAGGAGCATCATAATTTTCCAGCAACTTACTCCAAAGAAATAAAGATCTATGAGCTGTCTGACAAAAAATTCAAAATAATTGTTTATGGAAGTTCAGTGAGCTACAAGAGAAAACAAACAATGAAATCAGGAAAACCATATATAGACAAAATAAGAGGTTCCAACGAAAGATAGAAATCATAAAAAAAAGCAGAAAATTTGGAACTTAAGATACAAGTGAATTAAATAAAAAATACACAACAGAAAGCATCAATATCAAATTAGGTTAGACAGAGGAAAGAATGTGTGAACTCAAATATAGATCTTTTGAAATAGTCATAGAAGAAAAAGAATGAAAAAGAGTGAAGAAAGCCTATGTGAGGTATGGTATACAATCAAGTGCAAGAATATATATATTATGAGAGTCCCAGAAAGAGGGAAAGAGACAAGGAGGGAGGGAGGAAAGAGGGAAAGAAGGAAAGAGAAAGAAGAGTCTATTTGCTGAAAATTTCCCAAATCTGAGGAGAGATGGACATCCAGGTTCATAAAACTCACAGGTTCCAAGCAGGTTCAACCCCAAAAGGATTTCACTGAGACACATTATAATAAAACTCAAAAATTGAAGAGGATTGAAAAATTTGAAAGTGACAAGAAAATAACTCATTGCATAAAAGGGCATCCTCTTAAAAGGTTATCAGTGGATCTCTCAGCTGAAACCTTACAGGCCTGGAGCGAGTGGGGTGATACGTGTATATTCAAAGTGCTGAAAGGAAAATCTGCCAACCAAAAATACTTTACCTGACAAAAATGAAGGTGAGATAAAGACTCCCAAACAAAAGCTGAGAGAGTTCATCAACTCATTACCTATTTTGCAAGAAATGCTAAAAGGAGTTTTGCAAGCAGAAATGAAAGGACACTAAGTTGTAACATGAAAACATATGAAAATATATAATGGTAAAAGTAAGTGTATAGTCAAATTCAAAATATTCTAGCACTGTAATAGTAGTGTGTAAATCACTAATCTCTAGTATAAAGGTTAAAAGAAAGTATTAAAATACAGATATAATAATTTGTTAATGAATAGACAATATAAAAAGATGTAAATTGTGACATCAAAAACATCAAAAGGGAGGTGAATAAAAGGATAGAGTTTTTGAATGCAATCAAAATCAAGATTATTATCAGCTTAAAATAGACGGTCATAAGTGTAAGATCCTGTATGTAAATCTAGTAATTACAAAACAAAAACCTGTAGTAGATAAGTGAAAAACAAAGAGAAAATAATCTAAGCATACCACTGTGGCAAGTCATCAAATCTCAAAGGAAGACAGCAAAGAGAAAAAGGAAAGAACAAAGAAACTACTTAATAGCCAGAAAGCCACAAGATGGCAGTGGTAGGTTCTCACTTATTACTAATAACTTTAAATATAAATGGATTAAATTCTCCGGTCGAAAGCCAGAGAGTGGCTGAATGGATAAAAAACAAGACCCAACTATACGCTGCCTATGAGAGACTCTAGCTTTAAGGAAACATTGAAGCTAAAAGTGAGGTGATGGAATATACATTCTATGCAAAAGCAAACCAAAATTGAGCCAGGGTAGTTATACTTACATCAGACAAAATAGTGTTTAAATTAAAAAAACTGTAACAAGAAACAAAGAAGGAATTATATAATGATAAAAAGGTCAATTCATCAGAAAAATATAACAATTATAAATATATATGCCCTTAGGATTGGATGCCTATGTCCATTAGATAAATATTTACAAATCTAAAGGGAGTAAAGACAGCAATGTAGTAATTGTAGGAGACTTCAGTATCCCACATTCAATAATGAATAGATCACCCAGACAGAAAATGAATAAGGTGACATTGGACTTGAACCATATTTTAGACTGAATGGATCTAACAGAACATTCAGTAAAACAGTAGCAGAATAAATATTCTTCTCAAGTGCACATGGAACATTCTCCAGGATAGATCATATGAAGGGTCACAAAACAAGTCTCAACAAATTTAAGAGACTGAAATCATATCAAGTATATTTTCAGACCACAATGGTCTATAACTGGAAATCGATAATGGAAGGAAAGCTGAAAAATTCACAAATATGTGGAAATTAAACACAGACTTAAATAACCAGTGGGTCAAAGATGAAATCAAAGGGGAAATAAAAAATTTATTAAGCAAACAAAATGGAAAAACAATATAGCAAAATTTAAGGGATGCAGATAAAACAATTCTGAGAGGGTTTATAGAGATGAACACATACATTATGAATTAACAGATGTCATAAATAAACAGTGTTACTTTATTCCTCAAAGAACTAGAGAAAAAAGAAAAACTAAGTCCAGAATTATCAGAAGGAAGGAAATAAGAAAGATCAAAGCAGAAATACATGAAATAAATGTTAGAAAAATCAATAGAAAAGATTAATGAAACAAAGAACTGACTTTTTGAAAAGATAAACAAAATTGATGAAATTTGAACTGGACTAATTAAGAAAGAAGAGAGCAGACTCCAATAAATAAAATTAGAACCAAAGAGGAGATATGACAAGTGATATAACAGAAATACAAAGGATAATAAGAGACTATTATAAATATATGCCAAACAATTGAATAATCTAGAAGTGGAAAAATTCTAGAAGCATGCAAACTTCCAAGACTGAATCATGAAGAAGTAGAAAATTAGAACAGACAAAAAATGAGTTAGGAGATTAAGTCAGTAATCAAAAATCTCCCAACAAGGAAAACCCAAGACAGATGACTCCACTGGTGAATTATCTCAAACATTTAAAGAAGAATTTATAAAATTATTCTCAAAATGTTCCAAAAATTGGAGAAACTGGAACACTTCCAAACTCGTTTTAAGAGGCTAGCATTACCTTGATACCAAAGTCATACAAGGAAATTATGAGAAAACAATGTTACAAGCCAATACACATTATGAACATAGATGCCAAAATTCTCGACAAAATATTAGCAAACTTAATTCAACAACATATTAAAATAATCATATACTATGATCAAGTGGAATTTATCCCTGGGATGCAAGGATGGTTTGACATATACAAATCAATCAATCTGATACAGTACATTATAGAATAAAAGATAAAAATTGTATGATCATCTCAATAGATGCAGAAAAAGCATTTGCCAAAATTCAAAATTGTTTAATGGTAAAAACATTCAGCAAATTAGGTATAGAAGAAATGCACCTCAACATCATAAAGGCCACATTTAAAAAGCCCACAGCTCACATCATACTCAATTGTGAAAAGCTGAAAGTTTTTCCTTTAAGATCAGGAACAAAGCAAAAATGCCCACTCTTGCAACTTTTACTCATTATGATATTGGAAGTCTTAGGCAGAATAGTTAGACAAGAAAAAAAAAGCATTCAAGTCAGAAAAAAATTAGGCAAAATTTTCTTTGTTTGCTGATGACATGATGCATGATATTATATATAGAAAGGACTAAAGAGTCTACCAAAAAAACCCAACAACAAACACACAAAACTATTAGAGCTAATGAATGAATTCAGTAAAGTTGCATGATATAAAATTAACACAAAAAGATCAGTGTGTTCCTATACATATAACAAAATATCTGAAAGAAAATTAAGAAACAATCCCATTTACTATACGTAGACATACATTTAATGAAGGAGGTGAATGGTCTGTACTAAAAACTCTAAGGCTTTGATGAAGAAAATTAAAGAAAACACAAATAAATGAAAATATATTCCATGTTCACAAATTGGAGAGTTAGTATTCTAAAATGTTCATACTACCTAAAGCAATATACATATTCAATACAATCCCTATAAAAATTCCAATGATGTTTTCACAGAAATAGAAAAACCCATCCTAAAACTCATAGGAAACCACAAAATATCCTGAATGGCCAAAGCAATCTTGGGAAAAACAAAAACAATGCTGGAGACATTACACATCCTGATTTCAACCACATTACAAAACTATAGTAATCAAAACAGTGTGGTACTGAAATAAAGACAGACACATCAACCAATGGAATAGAATAGAGATCCCTGAAATAAACTCATGTATATATTGTCACCAAGTCTTTGACAAGAGTGTCAAGAATACACAATGAGGAAAGGATCATTTCTTCAATAAATAGTGTTGGGAAAACTAGATATACTCATGTAAAAGAATAAAACTGGACCCCTATTTTGTACCACTCACAAAAATTAATGCAAAATGTACTAATAACTTAAATGTAAGACCTGAAACTATAAAAGTCCTAGAAGAAAACATAGAGGGAAATCTCCTTGACATTGGTCTTGGAGTGATTTTTTTGATAAGACATCAAAAGCACAGGAAAGAAAAGCAAAAATAAACAAGTGGACTACATGAAACTAAAAGCTTCTGCATATCAACGGAAACAACTAATAAAATGAAAAGGCAACCTATAGGAACCCTAAAGGCAACCTATAGGAAAATCAAAGGGAATAGGAGAGGACATTTGCAAACCATACATCTGATACATCTAAAATATACAATGGACTCATATACCTCAATAACAAAAAGTAGATAAGTTTATCTAAAACTAGACAAGAAACCTACATAGATATTTCTCTATGAATGACCTACAGGTACACAAAATGGTGCTCAATGGTTCTGTCAGGGAAATGCAAATCAAATCCACAATGATATGTCACCTTACACCTGCTAGAATGGCTATTATTAAAAGACAAGAGTTAACAAATGTCGGTGAGGATGTGGAGAAAAGGGAACATTTGTACACTGTCGAGGAGAATGTAAAGTGGTATAGCTATTATGGAAAACAGTATGGAGGTTCCTCAAACAATTAAAAATACAATTGCCCTATGATCCAGCAATCTGACTTCTGGATATATATGTGAAAGGAATGAAATTGGTATTTCAAAGAGATATATCCACACTCCTTTTCATTGCACCATTATTCATAATAGCCAAGATATGGAAACAACCCCAGTGTCTGCTGGTGGATGAATGGATAAAAAAATGTGGTATATAAATTCAATGGAATATTATTGAGCCACAGAAAGGGAAATTCTGCCATTTGGGAAAACATGGATGAAACTGGAGGACTGTAAGCAAAGTGAAATAAGCCAGACACAGATAGACAAATACTGTATGGTCTTGCTTATTTGTGAAACCTAAAAGAAAAAGAAAAGAAAAAGAAGTGGAACTCATAGAAATAGAGAGTAGAATGGTAGTTACCAGGAGCTGAGGGCATGGAAAGAATGAGAAGGTGAAGGGAAACAAACTTTCTGTTGTAAGGTGAGTAAGTTCTGGGGATCTCTTGGACAGCATGGTGACTATTGCTGACTACACTGTGCTGTATACTTGCGAGTTTCTAATAGAGTAGATCTTAGGTGTTCCACCACCTGTGGAAGCATGCCAAAAATAGTAACTATGTGAGGCGGTGTGTGTACTCATCAACTAATTGTGGTAATAATTTCACAATGTATACATATATCACTCATTATGTTGTATAATTCAAATATATACAGTTTTATTTGTCAGTCATTCCTCCATAAAGCTAGAAAACATCAAAACCAATTCTAAACCCAAAGGTGGTAGGAAGCAGGATGGAGCTGGTGCATGTAGCCTTCCCCATCCTACTTCCAACTTTTGAGTTGGCCTTGTAGGATGGACTTGTATTGTGTTAAATTGATGAATGCGAAAAGTAGATTAGCCCTGGCTGGTGTGGCTCAGTGAATTGTGCAGGCCTGCGCATCAAAAGGCTACCGTTTCCCATCAGGGCATGTGCCTGAGTTGTGGGCCAGGCCCCCAATTGGGGGCATGTGAGAAGCAACAGATGGATACATCTCTCACACATCAATATTTCTCTCCTCTTTCTCTCTCCTTTCCCCGTGTCAAAATAAAAATCTTAAAAGAAAAGAGAAGTAGGTTATGGAATGTTACCAAGAAGCATAAGCCATTGTTCTGCCTTTAGGGGATCTTAGGGAAGTAGGGATCAGAAGGGTAGGGAGAGACACACCCTTGGAAACAATAGGCAAGTTTAAACTCCCAATTTTATTTTCATGAATAGACTAATGTGAAGAAACATTGATATGGGAGGACGTCTTTGTTGTTGGCCCGTTAGAGAATCTCTAGAGATCCCTAAGTGCTCCCCTTCTACGATTCTGAGAGTGTGAATGTGCATATGTGTGTGCACTGTGTGCATCCCTGTGCATGTGTAGATACAGAGTGAAATCTGCACACTCTCCATGGCCTAGGAGAAGCATAGAGACCACGCGGAACCAACGAAGAAGCTGTAAGAGCGGGTGGAAAATACAGGGAGTGGCCATGGTGGTGGTATGTGTGCATTTTTTAAAGAAGTAGAGAGACAGAATTTCTTTTTGTGGCTTGGAATTCCTTCTCATCTGAACAGGTCCTCACTTTCAGTGACTGTCTTCTTCCGCCTTTACTTGGGGCTCGTAGGCTGGTACCTGAAGGCCTCAAACACGCTTCCTGACTCAAGGGCTCTGTGGAGAAGTGGGAGAGCTATTTCCACAGATTCTAGTGACTAGAGAGTGAAATGAGGGTATGTGAAGAGCGAAGCTCAGCGCCCAACACGTAAGCACTCCATACACGTTAATAATGCAGCAAAGACTAGGCTGGAATCCGTGTTTCTGACCCTTCCACTGCATCTCCGCCACCATCGGCCTTCCCACCTCAGCACAGGCCCAGGCCCGCCTCCCTCCTCCCCACTTCCTCTCCCCTCCCCCCTCCCCCTCCCCCTCTTCCTTCCTTCCTTCCTTGAGGGCTCTGGGCTTCCTTGAGCCACGCTGCCACAACACATCTCTCTGTAGGGCTCTGAATGAAGTGAATCACAATACAAGTTTGATCACAGGTATGTGACGGCTGGGCTGGGGCCAGGGTGGGTGTGGGTGTGAGTGTGTTGAGTACGTAGGGGTACTGAGGCTTTATGTGCTCAGGTGTAGGAACTTTGCCTTTTGCAGCCCAGAAGGTGGAGGGATAAATGACTTAAAGTGGTGCGTTCTCTCAGACTAATTCGCAAGTCGGGACGATGAGATTCCCCTGGGCTCCTCCCACTCGAAGGGAAAAACAGCTCCTGCCCTTCAGGGGTGCTGACCGGGGAGAAGCAGTGATGAAAGGAAAGCAGGTGAGTGTTGCAGGAGGCAGACTAGGGGTCCTATTCTGCAGCCCCCCTGCTCCAGGGGTAAACTTGAAGAAGTTACTCATCTCTTGTAGCCTTAGGTTTTCCTACCTGCAAAGCAGAGATTGGAACTATTTGCATCGTGGCTATGAAGAAATGACGTGGCATATGTACACTGAGTAGAGCACTGATGGCTGTGTAGGGGTGGGTCCCTCGACATCCCCAACCTGAGCAACCACAGCTAAGAGGACTGGGGGTGAGAATTCCTCTCCTGACAAATTGGAATGCAGATGCAAAGTTTGTAGGGTATCAAAGATATTGCTTGGAACTATGCTCTGGGCTCATTATGAATATTTGTGAGTGCACGGAAGTGAAGGTTCTTTGTGGGTTTCATGGATCAGGAAAAAGCTCAACAGAGAAGACAGGTCATAATTTGGTCCTTAAAAGACAGACTTTGGGAGGGGGAGAGGCAGCATAGGGGAGGGAGATGGTTGAGCAAATGATCAGAGAAAGGATTGTGTTGCCTTTTCAGTGGTCATCTTTCCTCTTTGTCATCCTCATCGCACTTTACTGAAATGACTTATTGAAGTCTCCCTTTTCCCAGCCTGGCTGGGAGCAGAAACCATGTCTAACCTAGCTCACCCTGACCTGTATGTCTAGAGCTTGGCATATAGTAGGTGTTCAACATACATATTTATCAAAAGAAGGAATGAATAAGTAAATCAATAAGGGGGTGAATGGACATATTGGGAAAGGTAGGTTATGGTCATATTGTGGAAGGTCTGGGGTAGGATTTGGGGACCCACTGGAAGTTCTGAATGGGACGTTTTATGGAAGAGAGCAGAGGGAATGGAGGTCAGTGAGGAGGCAACTTGGGGTTATGGAGGCATCAAATGGTGAAGCCCTAGGCTCCTCTGTTATCAGTGGGGATGGGAGAGAAGAAGGTGCAATCAGGAGATGAATTAAACAAGTGCTCCACAAACATTTTCACCTTGTGGACAATTCTGAGGGTTTCCGCAATCTTAAGATTCTTCCTGATTTTTCCCCCTTCAAGAATAATAGTAGCAAATTTTTAAAAAGATTCCAAACGAGTAAGAAGAGGGAAGAAAAAGCCAGAACTTCCACCACTCTGTTCATCTGGCTCAGCTTTGGAAAGATAGGTAGAAGGCAAACCCAAGAGGGGGACAGTGACGGGGGTGGGTGGGAGGGGGATTTGAAGGGATGGGCTGTGGGTCTGGGATGGTGAGTGGGCTAGGTGAGAGGGCAGTACTGAGGCCTTGGCACAGTTGCTGAAGCATTTGCTTCTTTGGAAAAGGTGTTAGTTCCTGACTTTACTGGTATGAAGTGAGAGGTAGAAGAGGAGAAAGGATTAACAACTTTTTATTTTCGGCTCAGTTAAAAACTGTGACTACTATAAACAAGGTTCTGAGGATTTTATAAACTCCTCTCTAGGGACAAGTCTCCAGGGAGAATATGCCCCAAGGGAATATTCCTACTTTGAAGAACAGGGCCAGAGGTGAGAGTTGAAGATTTTCTTAGAAATGCAAACAATGCTCTTCAGATTCAAGGCTCTTGTATCATGTTGTGTTTTGGAACATTGGAACTTCAGGTATTCAAGAGACCAGTGGTTAGTTAAGATCTACCTTCACAGATATATATATATATATTCTGTTGTATATATATACAACAGAAGCCTGTCACTGCAGTCACCACCTCAGAAAGGGGATTAAGAACTGGGTCTGGGATGGGAAGAACACGGCATGATTTTCTAAGCCTAGAATCGCTACATTTGTAAATTTTATTATATTTTGTTTGTTTTTGGTCAAAATAAGGCTTGTATGCCTGTCTTCAGCATAGCGAGCTGCAGAAGCAGGTCTATTCAGCCAGGTTTGGGTGCAAAAGAACCAGAAGGGACCAAGAGGTGGGACAGCTACAAAGAGATAATGTGAGCCAGCTGGTTCTGGGGCCTTCGTCAATGGAAGAAAAAGAGAATGTGCTAATTAGAGGCTGTAATGATTAATTTTATGTGTCGGCTTGGGTGGGCCACAGTGGTCAAACTCTATTCTGGATGTTTCTCTGAGGGTGTTTTTGGATGAGATTAACATTTGAATTGGTGGGCTTTGAGTAAAACAGATTGCTCTCCATAATGTGGGTGGGCCTCATTGAATCAGTTGAAGGCTGAATAGAACAAAAGACTGACTTCCCCAAGTAAGAGGGAATGCTGTCAGCAGATGGCCATTGGACCTTACATGCAATTTTAGCTCTTCTCTAAGTGTCCAGCCTGCTAGCCTACAAATTTTGGACTTGCTGGATTCCAAATCATGGGAGCCAATTCCTCTAAGCAAATCTCTTTCTATACATAAAAAGTAAATCTCATATGTGCACATCCAATTGGTTCTGTGCCCCTGAAGAACCCTGACTAATACAGGGACTTAGTTATTAATACAGGGACTAATACAGGGACTTGGCAGCTCCACAGATTTCCAGGGCCTCCATTGCTGGGACTGCACCCAGATAGGAGGAGAAGCTAGCTGGAGCAGCAGACCCTTCAGAGGTCGTGTCCCAAACAATCTGTTCATCACTACTGCCTGGTTTGGTAATCTGTTCTATTAGCAAAGCATGGAGGAGCTCAAGTGGTAGACAATGTCAAGCATGCTAAAAGTTTAGAGGACAGACTTTTCTACATTTATTAGAGTCTCTTCTGCATGTTATTTACATAAAGGAAAGCATGATAATTACTTGCCAAATATGATTCCCTTTACTTGGCATTAAAAACAGATATGAAACAGAGGGTACACATCAGACCATTACTTTTTAATAATGAACTTTACTCTGAAGTAGAATGTTAATTCCCAAGTATTCTAGTTTATGTTAGTATTCTGGTTCAACAAAGTTTTAGGTAATTAGCATTCCTGACTTGATGCAATGCAATGCATGCTTCATGCTTTGGAACATGTTTGTTGAATTGAATAGTCCTGGCAATTCAGGTGGAGCAGGGATCATGGTCGGACCAATTGGTGGGAAGTAGACTGCCAAAGCATGGTCAGTGGAGAAAATAAAACCCATGCCTTTCTGGCCAGAACTCATTTCTGAGAACAGAGGACTGTGCCCGATGGTCTCAGAATCTTTTCTAAACAGGTAGGCATGAGTCCAAGAACAGTACTTATGATTGCACCTGTGACCTAAGGACGCCAAGAGGTGAACTGAACTTCAGCAAATAGAAGAGGGGTCTGAAGAACTGATCTTGGCCCCAACTCTTTTAGTGATGAAAGAAAATGTTGGGTGAACAAGTTTAGTCTTGCATCCTAACATTATCTAACGGTGGAGAGAAGGGACAGGGAGAAGTTTTTAACCAAACTAGAGAGGATAATTTCAGACATTTTCATTGAAATAACATAACCTTAAAATACTCTTCAAATGCTAGGTGTGAAAATAAAACATTGGGCCTTGAAGTTTTAGTGAAAGCAAAGTGGACCTCCTATGACCTCATTAAACTACTTGTTAAACTCCCAAACGGACATGTATCTCCCCATTTTGAGCCTTGCCCCATCTTTGCTGGGGACACTCTATCTCTTTCTGGATCATTAGGTTTCTACATGGAACCACTTCTTCCAAAACCTTCCTTGTTCAGCCTATGTGCTGTTACACCCTTGCTTGCTGCTTACTTCTATTGTCTCACATAATAGAATTGTTGCTTCCTATGATTCTTGAGGGAAGGAATGTGACTTGTGTATACTTATATCTTTGATGCCTGGAACAGGACTTGCTGAAGTGTAGGTGGCTCCCTTTTCTTCTTCCTAAAATTTTGACCTTGGCCTAGACCTTCTTGGATCTGATTTAGTCCCAAAGTAGGGGTGCTATAGGCCTTGTCACCTGATACCACTGTTGGGCCTGCTTAAATCATAGAAACCCACTTCCTGTTCTTCTTCCTTATTATATGATCCCCACCTGCTATCCCAGTTCTTCCAAAGAATGGGGTTTCTTTCTTTAGACCTGCAGCTAGGTCCCTCTAGTTCTGATGGCTTGGAGAACCTTGTGTCCATAACCTGGTTATAGCACTTGGCTTAGATGTGACCCTAGATCCTCAGCTTCGTCTAAGCTATCACAAAATGGGAATTTTGCCTCGTATTCCCTTCTCAGCCTGTTTTGGACCCAATTTTAAGTGCATGTCCTTTAATAACAAACCCCTGGCCTTGCCATATGTGTGTTCTAGTACTGGGCTTTCCTCTGGCCCCAAGGCACCTCTTGGACTCCAGGTGTTGGTTTCTCTGGATCTGCCTGTACTTCCCAACAGTTCCCAAATGTTGGGGACAGGTTGTCCTGCAATTCCCTAAGCCTAAGGATATATAGCAATGAGTCTCAGAAACATGCTTCAAAGGCACCGATTTTCTATATTTGTAGATTTAAAGTTTTTCCCTGGATATATTGCAAATCAAAGGCTAGCTGTACTCTACCAAGAAAAAGCCCAATTGTATTCGGGCTGGGTGGGGTCCTACTCCTAATCCACACCCTAATTCCTGGAATTTGGGCATAAATTACAGGGCAATAGGTGATTTGCCAATATAACTTAGGTTTCTGACCTTAAGATAGGGAGATTATCTAGGTGAGCACAACCTAATCGCCTGAGCCCTTAAAAAGCAGAGATGCTTCTTTCTCTGGATGGAGTCAGAAAGATACAGCTGTAAGGGAAGTCAGGTTGATTCTAGTTGTGACAGGGATTCAATGTGCCTTTGCTGGTTCTGAGATTAGGGACCATGTGCAAGGACTTGAGAGAGAACTCTAGGCACTGATGGTGGCCCCCAGGTGGCTGTTAGCAAGAAAATAGTGACTTTACTTCCACATCTGCAAGGAACAGAATTTGGCCAACAGTCTGAGTGAGCTTGGAAGTAGATTCTTTCCCAGAGTCCCCAGTAAGAAACAGCCCTGCTGATAGCTTGATTTCACCCCTGTGAGATTCTAAAGAGAAGGCCTGGCCAAGCCATGCTGTACCTAGGCTTCTGAGCTACTGAATTGTGCAATAATAAATGGTGCTGTTTTAAGCTGCTAAATTTGTGGTGATTTGTTCTGGAAACAATAGAAAATAAATATAGGCCTTTCTCAAGGCCAGAGCCTTTGGGAAGATTTGTCATTTCCTCTTATCATCCAACTGTCTAAGGCTGCAAAGCCCCTCTCTGAAGCTCATCCCTGTCTGCATGGTTAGTGCAAAAAAAACCCTATGAACCAAGAGGGTGGATTTTCACCTCTGCCTCACAACAGCTTTCTTCCTGGTCAGAAGCTTTCCTCAGCACAACACATTTGGAATTCAGCAGTATTCCTGCTGAGCCAGAATGTGGTCATTTCATCACCTCTCTAGGGAGGTTGCCCAGCCCAGCCAGACTCCAAGCAAGCTGTCATAAAAATGCAGACATTCATTTCATGCATCCGCCACCTCCAGCTGCAATGTGGAGTGGGGCTTATTTTGTTGCAAAACAGTGTCAATTCAAACATTTCTGAGAAAGACCTATTGAGCAGGTGAGTCACTTCTCTAAAGACTGCCTTCTCTACAGCAAAGGGAAATAATCTTCTATAGAAATAGAGCTGGAACAAAGGGCTCTGGTGGTCTTGTCTGGATTCCCTGTGAGTGGCTGACTTCCTTGGGTAGAACCCAATGCTAATGAGGTCAACCCCAGGGATTGGCTCTGCAGTCAGGCCAGTTAGCTTTAGTCAGTTCTGTGGAGAAAGACTCTATTTAATTGAAAATGCCTTTGCTGAACACCTTATATTTGCCAGACTCTGTGCTAAGAGCTGGGGGGACAAAAAAAAAAGTCAGAGCCAACTCACAAAAATGCACGATATAGTGGGAAGATGCACCTGTAAATAACCATCACAGTACAGAGAAGAATGAACTGATGTTACATGAAGGTATGGGAAGTCTTCCATGTACAAAGGTAGGAAATGTTAATTCTGCCTCTGAATTCCAGAGGAAGCTCCGCAGCAAGGAATCCATGTGAGCTGGACTTGGATGGAGGGGCAGGGACAAAAAATAATTGGTGACATATTTTTGGTACTTTACATTTTGTTTCTTTAACTCAGTAGACTTTTGATAGGCAGAGCCTAACAAAGGTGTTTTAATGTAGGAAATTGTAGGATTAAGCATAAATAAGCAGTAAGGAATAAAAGCTTATGATGTTTCCTTGAATAGGTGTTCTCATTGATGACTAGGCTTTTATTGCATCTAAGTCCTCTCTGGACAGGGAATAGATCTGATATGTACTTTCATTTATGTCTGTATTTATTCCTGTGCCTGTCTATATATATTGAAATCTATGGGTTCATACCAATGTGTTTAATTCCAAACAACACCTCAGGGGTCAGTTTTTCCCCCTTTCATATTCGTAATTCCCTTCCTCAGCACTGGAATGTAGCCTATTGTAGTCTATTCAGGCTGCTATAACAACAACAAAAAAAATAACATAGACTGGGTGGCTTATAAACAACCAAAATTTATTCTTTACAGATATAGAAGCTGGGAAGTCCATGATCAAGGTGCTGGCACACTCACTGTCTGGTGAGAGCCTGCTTCCTGGTTCATGGAGGTCCTCTTGCTGTCTCCTCACATGGCAGAAGGGGTAAGTGAGCTCTCCTTTATTAGGACATGAATCTCATTCATAGGGTCTCCACCCTTATTACCCAATATCTTCCAAAGGCCCGACTTCCAAATACTGTATTGGGGATTAGGATTCCACACAAGAATTTTGGGAGGACACAAACACTCAGCCTGAAGCATAGCCATATGTGAACAGCATGGCTGGGGAAAAGGTATATTGGGACAGAGGGGAAAGTTGCAAAAGG
The DNA here is from genome assembly GCA_004027735.1 of Carollia perspicillata. Lineage (NCBI taxonomy): Eukaryota > Metazoa > Chordata > Mammalia > Chiroptera > Phyllostomidae > Carollia > Carollia perspicillata. The sequence goes on along the minus strand of PVKM010023014.1, from coordinate 4,220 downwards.
TGGCCTAGGATCTGCTCAGGAAGGGCCTTGAGGTTCATGATAAGATAAAAACTTCATCTTTTAGTTATTGTTAAGTTATTCAAGGTTTCTGAGGAAAGAATAATAAAATTTAATAGAAATTTGAATAGAACTAAATAAGGCTTTTGAGTAGAAAAAGAAAGAGGTAAATTTTTTAAGACTTCTAAAAATTCTATTAGATTATTCAATTAAGTTACATGGTAACTCTATGCAGTATACATTTCAGTCTTATTGAGGTGCCCCACTGTGATAAACTAACATATTCCTTCACTCTCTGGTCTGCCTTTTACTTAGAATATGAAAGTCCCAGTGAATGGGCTATAGAAGATATGCAGTGAATACATTTTCCCACTATCTGTGTTGGTTAACATTACCCATATATTTAACCCAGGAGCAAGACTTCTACATAGGAATATGTATTTTATAAAAGGACATTACTTTTTATAATAGGTGTGGGATTGTTAGAGTACCCTGGCATCTTTTATTTTATTTTATTTTTGATTTATTTTTCTTGTATTTTCCATTACCATTTAGTTCCCTTACACCCTCCTCTCCCCAATGATCACCACACTGTTGTCCATGTCCATGAGTCCCTTTTCCTTTTTGCTCAATCCCTCTACCCCCTAAGCTCCCCCAATAGCTGTCATCCTGCTCTCCATCTATGAATCTGTCCCCATTTTCCCTGTATGTTCAGTTTGTTCGTTAGATTCTACATATGAGTGAAATCATATGACATTTGTCTTTCTTTGATAGGCTTACTTCACTTAGCATAATGGTTCATCCATTATGGTTCATCTCCAGGTTCATCCACACTGTTGCGAAGCGTAGAATTTTCTTTTTTTTATAGCCAAGTAGTATTCCACCGTGTAAATGTCCCATAGTTGTTATATCCATTCATCTCTCTTTGTTTAAAGTATATTTTATTGATTGTACTATTATAGTTGTCCCATTTTTTTCTCCCCTTTATTCCCCTCTGCCCTGCACTACCCCTACCACCAGCATTCTCCCATTTAGTTCATGTCCATGGGTCATACGTATAAGTTCTTAGGCTTCTCCATTTCCTATACTATTCTTAACCTCCCCCTGTCTATTTTGTATCTACCATTTATGCTTCTTATTCCTATTCTCCCCAACCCCCTCCCTGCTGATAACCCTACCTGTGATCTACGTTTCTGTGATTCTGTTCCTGTTCTAGTTGTTTGCTTAGTTTTTTTTTTTTTTAGGTTCAGTTGTTGGTAATTGTGTATTTGTTGTCATTTTACTGTTCATAATTTTGATCATTTTCTTTTTCCTAGATAAGTCCCTTTAACATTTCATATAATAATGGTGATGATGAACTCCTTTAAACTTGGCCTTATCTGGGAAGCACTTTATCTGCCCTTCCATTCTAAATGATAGCTTTGCTGGATAGAGTCATCTTGGATGTAGGTCTTTGCTTTTCATGAATTCAAATACTTCTTTCCAGCCCCTTCCTGCCTGCAAAGTTTCTTTTGAGAAATCACCTCATAGTCTTATGGGAACTCCTTTGTAGATAACTGTCTCCTTTCCTCTTGCTGCCTTTAAGATTCTCTCCTTGTTTTTAATCTTGGGTGATTTAATTATGATGTGCCTTGGTGTGTTCCTCTCTCGATCCAATGGGTCCAACTTTTCTGGGACTCTCTGAGCTTCCTGAATTTGTATGCCTATTTTCTTCACCAGATTGAGGAAGTTTTCTTTCATTATTTTTTTCATATAAGTTTATAATTTCTTGTTCTTCCTCTTCTCCTTCTGGCACCCCTATGATTCAGATGTTGGAATGTTTAAAGTTGTTCCAGAGTTTCCTAAGCCTCTCCTCATTGTTTTTGAATTCTTGTTTCTTCATTCAGTTCTGGTTGAATGTTTATTTCTTCCTTTTGTTCCAAATCATTGATTTGAGTCCTGGTTTCTTCCCCTTCACAGTTGGTTGTCTGTATATTTTGCTTTATTTCACGTTATATAGCCTTCACGTCTTCCTTTATTTTGTAGCCGTACTCAATCATTTTTATGAGCATCATAATTACTAGTGTTTTGAACTCTGCATCCGATAGGTTGGCTATCTCCTCGTTGCTTAGTTCTTTTTCTGCAGTTTTGTCTGTTCTTTCATTTGGCCCCTATTTCTTTGTGTTGGTGTACCTATTACATTGTAAAGGGCAGAATCTTAGGTTTCTTCAGGGTGGGACAACCCCTTTCCCAGTGTTGTGGTGCTTTGTGTGAGAGAGGTGTCAGAGAAGGAGCAATGCCACTTGCTTGGCTCTTGCTCTGCTTTCAGTTACCCCCACTTCCCAAAGTGAATCGTGTCCTTTCAGGTGCTTCCCTGGTGCTGATTCTCAGGTAGGTGAGTTTGTATATATTCTAGGTCTCTGTGTGCCCCTCCAGTAGACTCTTCTGTGAGACTAGGAGTTTCTTCTGCTGCTGTGACCCCCACAGGTTTGTACAGCCAGAGGTTTTGAGGCTTTCTCTCCCTGTGCTGGAACCATGGGTTGTGCCAACTGTGTCTCTCTCCAGCTGTTCCTCCTGGTTTATCCAAATGTGAATGTGGGACCACCCTGTTGGCCAGCACCATGGGGTCTGCCAGCTGCTGCCTTGCTGTGCGTCCTCTCTGCCCCTCCAACCAGTCTGAATGATTCTTTTTTAACTCTTCCATTGTCAGATTTCCATATAGTTCAATTTTATGGCAGCTCTGGTTTGTTTGTGCTTTTAAATTGGTTGCTATCCTTCTTTAAGTCATGCTAGGAAGCAAAGCATATCTATCTATACCTCCATCTTGACTGGAAACCTGGTCATAATTTCTTCAAATAAGTTCTCAATCCTTTGCTGGTTCTCTTCTCCTTCTGATATTTTCATGATGTGGATGTTATTACACTTCCTGTTGTCCAAAATGTTGCATTAAGCTCTCCTCATTAAAAAAAAAAATCTTCTTCCTTTTTGCTGCTCTGCCTGGGTGTTTTTTTCTACTTTGTCTTCCAAATCACTGATTTTATCCTCTGCTTCATCTAACCTATTGTTTATTCCTTCCAGTGTGTTATTTATCTCAGATATGCATTCTTTATTTCCGACTGGTCTTTTTTTTATGGTTTCTATGTCTTTTTTCATGGTGTTAAGTATCCTTATAATTATTACCCTAAACTCTCTATCTGATAAATTGCTTGCCTCCATTTCATCTATTTTTCCTTCTGGAGAATTCTTTTGTTCTTTCATTTGGGGTTTGTTTCTTTGTCTTCCCCTTTTGGCTGCTTCTTTGTATTTTCTTCCTTAGTTGTTAAACTAATAAATGATATAGCCTCAAGCTGTAATCAGCAACCCAGTTTAAGTTCCACAGAGTAATTCCTGGGGTGGTGCTATTGCTTCCCCTCAGGCTGATGCCACTTGGAGAGAACTGCTCTGCCTGAGAAAAATGGCTCCTGCAATATGGGGAATGACTCAGCACAGGGATCCTGGTGGCTGTTCTTTCAGTTACCCCCAGAGCCACCAACCCCAGAGTCTCCTCAAGTATCTCTAGTCCACTCTGCCCTCCTTCTGCGGGATCCCAGAGTAAGTGGCTGCAAACAAATTTTGTGCATTGGTTCTTTAAGAGGTTCTCTGAGTGTCCAGTTATCTCTCTCTGACACACAGAGACTCTACTTTTCACAGCTGGATGTTATCTGGGTTCCTTTCTGGCTCTGGTGCTATAGGCTGGGGAGCCCAGCTTGGAGTTCAGGCCCCACACTTCTCAGGAGGAACCCCTAGCCACTGAAATATCCCTCCAGAACTTCAGCTGCTACCCATGGGAGCCCAACCAGCCCTCTTGTGCCTCCTTCACACTCGCTACAAGTCTTGTTTTGGTGAAGTGGTTTCTTCTGTCTGTCATTGGTTATAAGGCTTTTCTCCAGCTAGTGTTCAGGTAGTTATTCAGGATAATTTCCTTATAATTTAGTTGTAATTCTAGATTAGTCCTTGGAGGAGGTCAGTGTAGCTTCAACTTGCTCCTCTGCCATCTTGGATCCCTAAAAAAAAGGCCATGGCATCATTTTTAAATGACTATGAATAAGTCAGGAGGCTTCTGGTGACAAATAATTGAAAACTTAACACAACTAGCTTAACTAAAAGAAGGAATTGTAATACCTCTCATAACTGGAAGTCCTGAGCAAGGCTGGGTTCTGAACTGACTTGATCCAGTGATTCTGAATCCATTTGCATGCATCCTC
>PVKM010023013.1:0-21460 GCA_004027735.1 Carollia perspicillata | reverse complement strand
GCCTCAGAGCAGCGATGGGAGCCGGGGGTTGGGGTCCTCGGGAGAAAACACGCACTCCTGTCAGCAGAGAAGCAGGGCGGTACCTCCCCCGGCACCACCACCATCCTGCCTGCTCAGGGCAACACTAAGAACCCGACTCTGCCACTCTGTTGTCAGACGCCAGGGGCTCCCGAAAGTGCCGGGAGGACGGGGGGCAAAGGAGGTTTGATGTTATGTTGTCCTGACGGTGTTCGGACCTCCTTCCCTGGAAGCCCTCCTGTTCTCGTCTTTCCCTTTCCTTTGTCCTTTGAAGCTTTCCTTTCCCAGCCTTCCTCGTCTGTGAGGTCCAGGGCGCCGGTCCCTGCATATTCCTGTCCCAGGCCAGACTCCATGCAGGATTCGGGCCCTTTCTGTGATCCGTGTGCTCACCCTTCCCTCTCTACCACCAAGCAACAGGCCAAGGCCCCCAAAGCTCTTTGATTCCTCTATTTCTAATGACCTTCATTAAGACACAGCCCTGCTTTTATGAAAGCCTAGAACAGAAAAAAAGTCACAACAATGTTCAAAACATTTCAGAAAGATGGGAGGAAACTGAGATCATGCTCCTACATCAGAGACACACGAGTTGAAGGTCACGGACATCATGGCCTGCCTGGTCTGTGATCCTGAGCTGAGGCGGAAACTCAACCCTCTGTTTCCCGATCGCACTCAAGGGGATCGTACTAGCAGAGAGCCACGTGGCTCTGCCAAGCTCAGGAGAGCGGGTGAGGGGCCGGAGCCTGACATGGCCGAGCTGCCTGCCCAGCATGGCCTAGGATAGATGCTTAGACCTTGGGCCTCTGGCTCGTCTCCAGCATGAACAGGATGTCCCCCAGGACCCTTCCAGCTCTCACTTCTGTGGTCCATTGTTCCGTTTCAAACCCAGCCTCAGGGAGGAGCAGCGGCAGCTTTGCAGAGAGGACGGGAGTGTGGTCAGTGGAGATGCTGAGATGCGGGGAGGGGAAAGGGAACGAAGGAGAGGCAGGCGAGCGTTTGAGACAGTGACTATCTGAGAACCTCAGGTGTGGCAGCAATGAATGACATGTCCTCCCCGCTCCCATGGAAATAAGTTTTCCGGCACCAAGGTAGGAACAGCAGTGGGTGGGATGGAGGGCAGTCATTTTTAAGGAAGCATCTGGGCTCACTTACTTGGTGTGACCACCACTTGGGTTCCCTTCCCAAAAGTGACTCTGTTGTTTCCATAGTCACACTCTTGGTAACTGCATTACAAAAAGGTCCTGGTTTCCCCCACCCTCTAATGGAGGACATACACTCCCACCGAAGCTCTAAAAGGTGGCAGCCTGGACAGACACCTGAAAAAGCCCACCCTAATGTTTCCCTGTAATGGGTGGTGTGGGGACTTGAAGGAGCCTCCCTAACAGCTGTACCGGCACCGGCCCCCAAGCTACCCAGCCGCCTCCATTTCCCTCATTACCGCTATCAACAAACACAGCCTTTGGCTATTTCTCCTCTAGGTAAAACAGGCTCTCTGCAAAACTGAAGAACCTGCCTCCCACAGAGGCCGGCTAGGTGCGCGTGCATCTAAAGACACCAGGCAGCAGGTGGGCATTTTCCCACCTCAGCTGCCACGCCTGACAAGAGGACACCGTTTTCTTGGGGATGTATGCAAATACGTACTCTTCCCCTTCCCAGAAAGAGTAGGAGAAAGAGCATTTCCAGCCCGCCATGCCGGGGCACAGGCTACAGACCAGCCTCGGCATGACTCAGTCACCGCGTCCTCTCGGGCTGAGCACAGCGGGCCAGCCGAGGTGACTCAGCCTGACTCATTCCTGTTTCTATTCTCACCTCACTCAAAGTTGCTTCCTGCAAAAAGAGAGCTTTCTGGCCTCAAGAAAGTCAACCATCTTAGCATAACACAGACCTAACTCCTTTTCCAGAAATGCACAGGTGGGCTGTGCTTGCCCTCCGCCTGGGAACTGGACTGCGGCACTGTCGCCGCTGCCCGGCCCCAGCCCGCAGGGCTCTCCGCCAGGCTCCAAACACAGAGCCCATCTTAGCTCATTCACGTATAAATTGTTTTGTTTCTCTGATAGAACTGGAAGTTCCTGAGAACGGGGGCGTTATCTAAGCTTCTTCTGTTCTTTGTTTATTTCTTTGCTTTAAAACCAACTATCATCTCTGGCTTGTTGACGATACTTCGTAATCATTTAATGAGTTGAACTGACTTTGACTGTGCATAATTATTGGGACAGGAGGCCCATTTTGGGAGAGGTTAACAGCTAAGTATACTTTGGTAAATGTGAGCTGCAAGATCTAAATGCTTAGGCAGAGAAAAACTGAGGAAGCATTTCTAAGAGATAATCAGGAGGCGGAATAAAACTCCAAACATTGGGAGGTTCGCAGAGAGCCTCAGCAAAGAGGGGGAAACCGAACGATCGAGGAAAGTCTTAGACTCCAAAGTAAACACAATATTTTCCTTCTGATATCTTGACATCAATTCTCCTTAACGGGTAAAAAGAATAATAATGCAGAAAATATGCATTCCAACTTAGCAGCACTGATGTTCAATAATAACAAAATAGTAGCAGTAATGATAGTGATGATGAGGTTCTGTTATAGGCCATGCTAAATGCTACAAATAAAAGTGTAAATCCAGCATTGGAGACGAAGCTACACATTTCTGGAGATCTGACTTACTGGGGATGATCCAAAGCTGGGTGCCAGTTCCAAATATGAGTTTCTGAGATCCTGCATTCACACTCTGAAATACCCCTGTACAGAATGGTGCCCTGTAACTGGGCGTAGCCTGGGATTCCTAAGTCGCGCACAGGCTGGTTACTAGGCGGGTTCCTGTGTCTCTGTGCACGTACCCAGGTGGAAGGAGGCACATAAGTTAACTATTTAAGCCTCATTTTCCTGAGACCACTGGAAGATGACAAGAAATAAGGCAGAACCCAATAGGAGATCCTGCTTTGTATGCAGTGGATTGTATTTTAAAAACTGTCATAACACTTCAGGTTAAAAAGTGATTCATATAATTACAGTGTTTCGGTTTCCAGACAGGACCTCGGGTGGTTTTATCCATCCACACTCACTAAGCGTTCGGTACATGTTTCCTGCAGGAATGATGCCCATGGACACTATATAATGCAGCGTCATCACAGCCAACTGATCTCCTGAATCAACCAGCAGACAGAACCACGGGGGAAAATCAGTGAAGACAGGTGACCCTCCTCTAATACAAGTTAGGTTATTCATGGGACTTACTTGCTTTAACAAATAGTCTTGTTCCTGTCCCAAAGAAAACTTTGAAGCTTCTAACGTTTCTCACAGTGGTTTGTGCTGTGACAAAATGGCCCATGTCCTCCTCCTTCCGTTTCCATGTGACAGCGGGAGGTCAGGCCCAGGGAGCGGATGGGCGGCAGCCAGCAATAAGAGCGCTTGCTTTTACTCCCCTAATAAAGCCCATTTGGTTTCCCCCCTGTTCTTGAACAGACCTCACGCCTCCTATCTCCTGGGAGGTAAGTTCACCAAATAGCAGTCACTGCCCTGTGTGACCCAGGGACCAGGATCCCCAGGTTTGAGTCCCAGCCCCCAGCCCTGGTTCTCACTGCCTTTGTGATATTGGACAATTCAAACAACCTCTCTGGGGCATAATTTTCTTATTAGAAAAATAAAGAGGTCTGACTAAGATGATTTCTGACCTTCCTTTCAAGGTTAAAATTCTATGATCCAGCAGTGTCCAAAGCGCCCTCAACTTTGCATTTGTTTATAACTCACGAATGAGTAATATGTGTGCAGATCAGTCGCATGGGCGACTGGTCCACCTGGGGAAACACAAGAAGTGGGAGGGAAAGGGAACGTCAGAGCAAGGGAGCAGCGCTGCCAGCTCCTCTCCGTCCTTTCTCCACTGGGGTGAGGGCTCCCAGTAGCCCCTGGACTTTTTGTTTCTTCATTAAAAGGGGAAGAGAATCCTCTGGACATTGGAGACATTCAAGTCAAGATTTCCCGAACTCCGTCTCCGAGTCATAGCAATGTCTGAGAATACGAAAGACAAATGCCATATATTCCCTTCCTCACTGTGACTGGCACCATCTCCCATTTGTAAATGAGCCCTGGTATAGGGTCTGTGACATAATGTGGCAGAAAGAAAGAGGCTTTGAGATCAGGCAAGCTGACACTGGTTTGCATCTAGACCCAGCCGCTTACTAATCCTGGGATCTCGGACAGTGATTTCTCCGGGCCTCGCTTTTCTTTTCTGTAAAACAGGGATACTGCCCCCTGCCCCAGAGAGTCGTTTAAAGACAAACAACACCATATGTTATGCATATGTTTATCATTTCTGTTAAGTTAAATTATTGACCAACAAGGTTATTTCCTTAGGGTTATAGAATTTGTTTATGGACTAGCTGTGAGAATCCAAACCCTTGAATCATCAGCTCCAGGGTGGTACATGGGTGTGATCCCAGAGGCACGGATTTTGTGGGCTTTGCCCGTCTCATCTCAGGCTGGAAGAGTGCGAGGCACACGGTGGGGCGATGCCTGGTTCAGTGTCATGTTGCCAGTGGGGACGAAATCAGATCTAGGACCGCACAGAGACCAGGAGCCCTGGGCTCCTTTCCCTGCACTTCACGGCCTCTTCTGGAGCCGGTACGGCTTATTTGGGGCATGGATCAAATGACCTTGAATATTCTCCCCACAATGTGTCTCTGAATCAATGGCAGTGGAAGGGGAAAGGGTCTATTAGATCATGGCCAGGCAATTTTCTGCTCCTCTAGCTTTTTTCCTTTACCAGGCTCCATTCAGCTCAATTCTAGTGCTAAAACCCCCAGTATTGGACAGAGCTCTGTCGGCCTCATAACGCGGGAAAATCTTAATTGTTTGCTAACTTGCACCCCAAAGAAAATACGCTTGTGTGGTCTTTGAATACTTTCACTAACTTATCTGGGGACTATAATTCTTAACACTTCAAAAGTAGATTATAGTTAATTATAAATAACATACAAATGACAAAAACAAAATCTCCTTTTCTCCCAATCATCATCACCAGAACGCATTTTGTGACCATAGACTCTCACACTTACTCAGCTCCACTTCTAGCCGGGTGCCTGTCCCCAGGGTGAGTTTATCTGTTCCTCCCCACGAATCCCTCTGTGCCCGATGCCTCAAAACAAACTCCCTTCTGTCACTTCACCTCTTTTCCTGATTTACCTAATGAGTTAGAAAACACTCAAGATTCAATATAGTTATTTGACTTATTCATATGAGAAAACAGCTCTCCCCATGACCCCAAATGGGATAAATTCCTAGGCTGCTGGTGCTAGGAGACCAGAGAGGTCATCCAGATCTACTCCCCAATTTACAGGTGAGAAAACTGAGGCCCAGAGGCAAGAGACCTGCTCTAGGAGCACTGCTGGTTGGCAGCAGAGGCCAAAACATGGATTGATTTGGTTACCGATCCAGTGTTTTTCCCTCTCAACCACTCGCTGAATGTACTGTGGCGTTTACTATCTTCTTCCCTCTTGTGTTTGGAAACTTCATTTCTTTGGGCATTTGATTTCAATTAAACAAGCATTAGTTAATCAAGCACTTATGAAAAGTATGGTCCTTTGTAAAAGGACCATATTAGACACTTGATGGGATATATGAAGAGACTCTGTCCTGAAGGAATTTTCGGTTTCCCAGTAATGAAAGACTTCTATAGCTGTATGTGTCACGGACTGTCCACGACCCCACAGCTAAATTCGGGCTGTAGAGGGTAGACGGAGTGGAAGGGATGCCTGGGGAGAGACTGCAGTCCAGGCTGTACGCAGGAAGCCAGGCTACTTCTGGGAAAACCAGGGTTGTCTTAATCATCTAGGACGTTAGTCTCTACTCTGTTCTGAGCCAGTGAGTTAGTTTTACTGTTATTTCCAAATTTTATGTTAGCTATTTTCGTTTAAAAAAGCCCTCCACGAAGCCTCAACCTTAGATTTGTAGGTCAGCTGATGAAACAAGGGTGATGCAGCCATAAGGGGAAAACACAGAGGGTACGTGGAGATGCCTTAACTGACCCAAGGGGAAAACTGGGGCGGGATGGGGTCAACATTTACCTGGAGAGACGAGAAGCGTAGTGCCCTTCCCAAAGGTAAGTTTGTTGTATCCTGAGTTCACACTGTAGCGACCCCTTATACAAAAATATCCTGCAGTGTTGGGCTTCTCGACTTCTCAGCTACTTAGGGCAGAGGGAACCCCACCTCCCACCATTTATGGATAACCTATTATGTATCAAGCTGGTAAATAATCTTCATATATTACATTACTTCATTTGGGCCACAACTACAACAACTGTGCCACCAGCTTAGGTATTACTACCCTTATTTTACAAACGAAGAACAGGTGATGTGAAGCTAAGCCAGTTGAACCAGCACTGCTTCCAAAGACACAAATAGCCTAGACGTATGAGACAGATAAATAGGCATAGGATCAATAAATCTTAGGAGGAGCTATGAGAGAAGAATTCTCTTTTGTATTCCTACTAGAGTGATATTGCATCGGTATTGCATATATATATATATTATATATAATTATTTATACATGTAACTGTTATATATATAAAATATAATTATTTTGCTGGAACCAGATGTCAGGACTCTAGTAATAGTGATCCCCCCAAATTCCAGCTCATACTCTGTTGCGCAGTCGTTGGTTGAGATACGAAGACGCTTTATCCTCCATCTTTCTGTTATTCCTCTGATGCCCCACTTACCGGGCCTGACCAGCAGTCTAGTCCCACTGCCGAAGGTCAGTGTGTAGCCTGCACTGTTCCCACAGTGTTTCTTAGTCAGCCAAAAACACCCACAAGCCCACACATCCTTCTCATACCTGAGGCTAAGAGTGGCCCTTTCACCTACAAAGCAGGCCACATCTTCACTTTCTTTTTACACTTCACATAACACACGGGCCATTTGACTCAAATCTGGGTATTTACTGTGCGACACTTAAAATGAGGTCTTTACCCACATCTCTGGGTCTGTCACCATCAAACTCATGATTTTCAGCTCTGTTTGTCCAACAGATACATCTAGTCCTTTCGTCTCCATTACAGTTACCAGTTTTTAGATTCTTGCTGTAGTGTCTCTCCTAATTTTAACTTGCACCGATCTGAAACTTCATGGAACGGGGCCCAGATCATTACGAGTGACGGCTTCCTGCTCCCCCAGTCAACTTGTTCTGTGGACTTGGTGTAGCCTTGCTACTTACTCAAGTCCTGTCCTGTCCCCAAAGCTGATGTCCCCCTGATGAGAGGACATCCAGTCTGCTTCAGGTGTGGTAAAAAAAAATCTACTGTTTCCCATTGTCCTCATGGGTAATGATTCGGTTTTCTTTTCTATTAGGAAAGACCACCACTTGGATGGAACGATACTATCAGGATGCTACAGATAGATGAGGGATCCTTCTATGGTCTCTTTAATCTTCTGAAAATGACCATGAAAGACCTTATATTATATTCCACTATATGTCCCAAATGTTCCAATCAGAGAGGAGACAACATAAGGAAGGAGAAATGTTTAGGAATTTAGACTTACTTGGGATGACTTGGAGCTTTGTTCCAGTTCCGAAGGTAATCTTTTGGGCGCCCCCAGAATTCACACTACAGTACAGGCCTTTACACAATGCCTTCCTATCTCCTGCCATTGTCCTCTGGGCAGCATTCAAGTCCCTCTACTTCAGGAGAAGAGAGAGTGGTTTGAACTGGTGCCTGTGATGATAGATCCACATGAAAATAGCGATTTCACTAAGAACCCACATGTATATTCTCTTCATGTCGAATTACACTAGCGGACCTAGGCTTTTCTTTTTGTTTTGAAATCAAATAATACTTTACACGTGCATAGCATTTCATAATTTACAAAATGCTTTCGCCTACATTAGCTTATATTATCTTTAACATAACTTATGAGGTGATATTACATATTTTCATCTCCAGACGAAGAAGTTGCGACCCCGATGCGCTCGTGAAAGCAGGTTTAGAAGAACTGAAAGTGCTCAGGCCAACGCCGCTTTCTCCCTCAGGATCGGCTCTCTGACTCAGTTGTTACAGTGTGTCATTTCTGGTTCATCTCTTTGATTATTTTTCTCTGCAACTAGATTTTCCTATCCTCTGTGCCACTACGTTAGCATTTCTTTCTACATCAGAATGCACTCAAGTCTGCATACACCATTAATTTCTTGACACTCAGGCTCTGCAAATACTGTAAGTTCAATGGGCCTCAGTAGCCACATTAAGCCTCCTACTTTAGTGACATATCACCTACGAACTGGGTTTTACTGATAATTTTGTCCCACTCCCGGAGATGAATGTGCTATAAATCACAGCACTGTGCTGCCTGACAACAATTCCTGAGCTACCTTGATCATAGATTAATGTGATTAGCATGCATCTCTTCTCCCCCGTGGGAGCTCTGGCTAGGATTCCCCCCTTTTTATGACTGGAATAAAGACTAAGCCATGGAACTAAGTCTGTGAAAGCCTCTTCTTAGGGCACCATAGTAGTGATGTAGGGGAAAGGCCGAGAAGAGTCCAAGTGATATTCTCCAGACAATCCTGACACTTACTACCTTTAAAAAGACTTGCAATTTTTCACCCAGTAATATTGTTTTACCAGCCAAAGGACATCAGCTTTGATCCCCATTTTTACTTAGGAATCAGCTATGCATAATCTCATTTTACTAGTATGTAGCAGATTGCTCCTATTCATAGGTGATCTTTCTTTCTTTTTATTACTTTAATGTATTTAAACATTTTTGTGAGCACGGAGTGGACCAGGGGACACGGTTGGAGTGCTAGAGAGTGGGGGATAGCATGCATTGTTTTCATTTTGTTTCAATGGCTTTCATTACTAAACTCCAGTACCCCTTGAGTTAAAGAATAAGGAGACATTTAGTCACCTGTGCAGTATAAGACTGCAGGATAAGTACAAGCGTTATACCAATAATAACCAGGTACTTACTGGGATTCACGGATACGGTGGTTCCCTTTCCAAAGATCAGTGTATTTCCTCCCTGGTAGGCACAGTGAAACGAAGCCCTGCAAATACCTCACGCATCCACTTGCTCAGTCTACCTTGTGTTTAGCTACAAACAGTGGAAATGCATGATGTCCTTGCTCTGGCAAGGAACTCAGCGGGCTTTCCATGTCTGGGTGTGCAATGACAAAGCTCTCTTATTGAGATGGGGGGTGGATGGTGGTAGGTCCTTCACTCACTCAACTATTCACTGAACACCTCTGCACATAAGGCATGGAGCTAGGCATAGGGGATAGAGCGGACTGCTGCTCAGGCACTGTCCCTGTCCTCATATAGTGTCAGGCACTGAAACTGCATAAATAAAATCGGGCTGGGTAATAGGATGGAGAACCACCAGGCAGCGGCTGTATTTGGTGGCTTGTTAGATTGTCTGGGCAGGAAAGGTCTCTCTGAGGAGGTGAGGTCTGAAGTGAGGTCCAGGCATGGAGGAATTTAATCATGATTGCCATTTACAGAGAAGCAAACTGAGGCCCTGAAAGAACAAAGCCTGGCTCCAGATCACACAGTGTCAACCTTGAATGCGGACGCTTAGGCCATGCCTTCTTTCTGCTGAAGTGCTAGATCTAGTTCCACCACGTACATTTCCGGTTAGAAAAGAAAAACAGAAACAGAGTTTCTCCCAAACTGACTCTAGGATGTTATCTGGGTAGTTGGAAACTGTGGCACTGGCCACGGAGGCATTGTTTGCCAGCTTCGTAGGGAAGCAGAATGGATGAAGTGTCCCCACTTAGTGGCCAGCTTGACCAAGAGAACCCACTCTGAGACGCCGACACCTTCCCTTCCTGTTGGCATCCTCTCGCAAACAATGCAGGCCATTACCTGGCACAATGATCTCTTACAGTTGGGATTGGGAGGGTGTGGAGAGCACCCTGCTCCCAGTCAAATCTGAATACACTGAGGACATTTGGCAGTTCGCTTAGATTTCCAAAAATGCTTGTTACGCGTCTCAATAATTATTCGAATTCAGAATTCATGGTGATACTTACTAAGATCCACTTTTAACATGGTCCCCCTTCCAAAAGTCAGCTTCTGGGCGCTTGAAGACCACACAGTGATCTATTTCACCACAAAAACCAACGGGTACTTGTTTTCAAGCACAGGAATTCTCTCAGGGTTTCTCACTTGGTCGAAACCCAGTTCAACTCGAAGCACATATTTAAGTAAACTCAAGAAAAGTCTTAAACTCACATACCCTTTGGAATGGTAGGAAACCTCAGGAACCATTTACTATAAGCTCCTAACCTCACAAGTTCTCCTCCTAAGAAATCTCAGGTTTCTTGATAATCTCCAAGGACAGTCTTGGTCAGTCACCGATTCTCATGTTCTATTTTTTCATACATAGAAAGTTTTACCTTATTTCCAAATTCAACCCTTGCTATGCCACAGGTGAACTCCATCAAGCTTGCTCAAGCTCGTCGACCCCTCCAATGAAATTTTTCACACAATCTAACTTTTCAAAAATTATGAATCATCTGACAGCCCAAACGTTTCAAAGAGATTGTATGCATATTTTCTTACTTGAGTTTCACAAACTCCTACAGAGCTGGAATTACAATCTCCATGTTATAGGTAAACCGAGGCATAGAAAGCTCGTGTGACCTTCTCATTGCCATGCGTATATGGCCAATCCAGGTCCACAGAGCCTTTCGGCTCCTAGCCTTAATTTATTTTTGTACATGCTTATGTATTGATCATGTCGCCTTGCCCTTCAAGTATCCTTCCCTTCTTTATTTCCTTCCCCAATGGAAAAAAAAAACCAAAAAACAACAGTATCATCAAAACAAAAACGATCTCTTCTCCCCCAACCCCCACCCCCAAACACACAACAAACCCGAACCAACCTCCAGCTCCTCTTTTTCAGAGCAATGTCTTTTTAATGCTCACGTGCTTTCTGTGAGCCGGGAGATAAGAGTTACCAATATTTCAGTTGCATTAATTGGGGAAAATAAGGGCCAGAGGAGATAAATCAGAATGACGGTTATAGAGGCTGCTGCCTCTTAGAAAATGTTGACTCTTTCTGGCCCTGCTGTTTGTGACCTGCGTGTTCAAATTACTGAACTACTCTGAATAGAGAGAATCGGATAAGAGATGTGAAGAAATAAGGAAATGACCTTAATTCTTCTTCTTCCCTTAAGACGATAGACACTAAGAGATATCCAGATAGCAATATCCTTTATCCACGCTGAATTTGTACAGACATGTTGTGCTTATGCATAAGAGCAACACTAAACATTTTAGAGGCAAGCATGAGACAGATGAATCTGGGCCAACACAGCACACTCGTTTTAAAATTGATGACCAGGCTCCTGCTTCAGTATTGGGAACAGAACTGTACCTTAAGCCCCAGTACTCACTTGGTTTGACTAATATCCTGGTTCCTCCTCCAAAAGTTAGTTTGGCCCCTGCCGTGTTAACCACAGTGATTTGAGGCCCAGCAAAAACCACAGGGACCAAGGAGATCACACTCTGTAGTTACCTGGCAAAGGACATGTCCTATGGCTTTGGTAAAGTGGAGGGATGATATTTAGGGTCATCTGTCTCCTAGCACTGTATGTACTTTATAGAGCTGAAATGCTTGTAAGTGGACACATATTTAATTTAAACCCTCTCATATATTTGCTTACTTCTCTGCTTTGGCTGTTGGGACCTAAATCTGTGAGTGATGATAATAACTCTCAACCATAACTTCATTCAGGGGTCCACTGACCATTTTTAACCCACAAAGGAAACTGAGAACTGGAAACCTTGTAAGCTCAAGGAACCTTCAAGGTCAGGCTGTTCATATATCCGGAGTGGAAATGCTGATGAAGACATGCACACATAGCGTGCACCCTGTTAGAGTCTCTATATTCATGGTAGTTCCAGGGAAGGCCCCAGAGAAAGGAAGGACACTTTAGTCCTGGGTTCAGCCAGGCCCTCCCAGCTGCTGTGCACTGTGGATCAGCTGTACTTTCCTTGGTGCGGTATCAGTCCCAGACTCCCTCCAGCTATGCCAGAGCCCATCCATGGATGGGACTAGTACTAAGAAAGGGGGGTAAGGAGGCTCCTTGGGGAAAGCTTACAGAGTACGAAGCAGTGATCATTCTTGACAAGAAAGGACTGTAATAGTTAATGGGGCATCTAATAGGGAGATGGCCCAAAATCACAGGACTCAAGGAAAAGAAACCTTGTAAATCTGTCCTCCAATTTGGTATACCCATTTTGGAGGGAGGGCCATATCTTTCCTCAAGTGTTGGCTATAGACCAGAGTGGGTGCTTCAGGATGCCTCACATGCTCTAGGAGGACTGTCCTTTGCTTTCGGTGAGATGAACACGGTCTCCTCTCAGATCATCAGGTTCTTAAAAGGGACCTCAGGTTGTGTTGACCTTCCTTCCATTTTGCCTTCCCAGGCTACTTAGGAAAGAAGGCCTTGCAGGAGAGGCGGAGCAACACACATACTCCCTTAACTTTAAGACTAAGGGAGTTTATTCATCTCCCTTTCTGATATCTTTGTAATAACATTTCCCTGGAGTAGAAACAGCCCACTCACCAGGCCACACAGTGAGCTGAGTTCCTCTTCCATAGGACAGCTTTCTCAGGCTGGAACCTCTGTCCACACAGTGTGGGTGCCCTTTATGTAAACCTGGTCTTCCTGTTCTCTGTCACCCCCTTACCTGCCCTGGGGATAAGGCTGCAAATTCACCTCCATCCTCCTGAAGTGGCTTGAAGTCTTTTTCTTGTGCAGCTGGCAGTCACAGCTGGACAGCCAGTCCTCAGAGGCTATCTCTCAGGGGACAATTGCTCTGTGGTAACAATAGTCTTCCTACCTTCAGGGGCCCCTCCCGTCAGAAAGCAATTACCAGCCCCTTTGAAAGTGTTTAAATTGGAAAGAACTTTGCTTTCCCAGCCTTATTTCTCAGTATAAAGGGCTGCTCACTTACTTGGATTGACGTTACATTTGGCTCCCTTCCCTCCGCTGAACTTGTGAAAACTTTGACAGGCTAGATCTGTCCTCCGCAAAATCACCTCATTTTCCTCATTCAACCTCTGGTCCTCCCTCCAGGCATTCCCCTTCTCTCTTCCTTCTTCTTTTTCTCCCTGCTATCCCCTTTTATTATTTTTTTCCCATTTATTGCACTGGGAAATCATACCCCACCATCTTCTAGGCGTAAAAATCTCGAGTAGGCTTTAGCTCATGAATAATTTGATGACCTATTTCTTGGGCTATCAAAATAATAAAAATAGAAGAAACAGATTTGAGCTCACCTTTTTATCCTCTAGGCTTGCTTGAGTCAGGGGATCTTAGCACTTAGAGTTAAAAGGGAGCCTAGAGATAACTCAGTTCAATATATAAAATGGCATAGAAATCCCTTCTCTAACATCTAGTGATTAGCCTCGAGGACCCACTGTGAAGATCTCCAAGGAAGGAGAGTTCTGCCCTCCACAGAGCAGCCTTCCCCCTGCAGTCAGCTCTGCTTGTTCCAAAAGGTTCCACGGGAGGCTGAGACACGTCTCCTCTCACCCACGGTTTTAACTTTGCCTTCTGTACTAACCCTTTCCTCGTCTACAGGGCAAGGCTTTAAATATTTGAAAAGAGTTACATCTCATCTTAACACAGTCCAGTGACACCCTCTCTCACTACTTTTAGGAATCTGAGATAGTTAGCTTGGTTTTTATCTGACTGTGAAGCCTGCACCCCCCACAAATTTATCGCCGTGAAGGCGTATCTGAGGAGGAGAGCATACCTGGGGTACAAGGGGAGGTGAGGGAGACACGTGAGGTAGAAAGGTTATGATGCTAATGCAAATTGGGAAAGCTTTCTGGAATTTAGGTACTGACCATTGTGCTTCCCAGGAGAAATTGCTCATAGTTGTACCCACCACTTTGCTTTCAAATGCTTCTGACTTTTTCCCTTTTTACTTACTTGCTCTTACAGTCACTGTGGTCCCTGCTCCAAAGACGAGCTGGTACTTATTAGACCCACAGTGCTAGGCCTTCCTACACAAACCTCGTGAGCACTGGGGCGGGTGGGCGAGGACCCAGGCAGGCTGCCCCGAGGCCTGCCTAGCTCTCCCCCTCTGCGCTTTGAGCCCTCAGCTAACTCACACAGTTTCTTCACCGGTCAAAGTGGGGATGATAATATCTACTCCAGAGGATCATTAAGAAAGTTAAATGAACTAAAGTATGACAGGCATTTACACAGTACTTTGCACATAGCGAAGTGTTCAATAAATGTTAGTTATTAGATTATCCAGGTTACCTGAGTCTTTTCATCTTTTAAAAACATGTATAATTTAAATCTGTCATATCTCCTCTCTGAAATCCTGAACATCATCATAGGTACTTTAAATTATGTCCAAATACTCTTTTGTCAACGAGTGAAGTAGCAAAAGTTAAAACTTGGGGATTGCCTTTACATAGGATAACATCCCAAGTGAAGGGTTGGCAGTTTCAGAATGTTTACTGAATCATAGACTTGTTTACAAGGTATTATATCTGTTTAAGAGGCAAATGAACAAGGAATGATAAAATGTTATGGGTGGGGACCCAAAACACAAAATAGCTCAAAACGAACACAGGCTACTCAGAGGAATTTAGCATAACACGTTGGTGACTTTTTCTTGTAGACAGTTATGACTTACTTGGCTTTACGCTGAGTTTGGTCCCAGATCCAAAGTAAAACCTGTTGGTGTTGTGCACCATGTTTACTGTCATTGCAAAAAGTCTCCTTGGACTTCCTGAAAGGGAGGGGTCTTATCCAGAGATAACTAACCAAGTTAGGCCAAGACTAATGGAACCCCGCCAGGTTTTTCGCTATTTTCTTAGAAAACTCAAGAACCAAAGTGAGGGATGAGCCGAGAAGGCACATTCATTACTAGAGACAGGCACGGAAAGGGCAACTGACTTTCTTCAGTGGTTTCATCGATTTCTTTTCTTTAGTTTTCTGCTTGGGTTCATTCTTGTGTCTTCTGTGCTCCGTACACACCATATTTGAGACAAGGACACTGTGCGTAAATGCTCTTTACCCTTTTCTAATTATAAATAAAAAGGCCCCTTAGGTGGACTGGTTTGTGAGAAAAGTCCTTATTCCGCTTTTAGCTCCAGGGCTCTCTGGAAGCTTCTCTCCATGAGACTGCACCTGGGTCTGTGTTGTACTTAGCAACTTGACCTGAGTCGGTCTCAATGACGTACTGAACCACGCCAACTAGCCAGCTGTCTGTTGTCTGCACCATCTAACAAGATCACGATATCCTACCTGTCAAAGTACCTACATTATCTAACGAAATGTACTTCAACATCCACAGCGACACCCCCGGCCCCCACAATGAAACTGTACATTTTTTTTCTTTCTGCCTGCATATTTTCTTTAGCAAGGGGGAGAAAAGGCTGCCGTGTTGACTGTCATTTGCAAGTCTAGATGAAACATTATTTACGAGCAAAACATTTTGCTGACAGTTTCAAGAGAAAGGAAACCTCAGTGCCAACAGTTAGACGCCCACACAGTTTGGATTTAAACAGATCTCAACAAATGAACACAGCTATGAGAAATAAAATAGAGGTGACTTCAGTCTAAGCCAAGCAATTATAATGCTTACGCAGTTTTAGAGGGCGAGGGGCTTGCTTGTTCTTACTTGTAGAAGTGATAAGCAGTGCGTTACAGGAATGCTTTGGTGGAAGGGCACCAGAGAGCTCTAGACACAGAACATCATTTAAATATCTTAAATAGGTACTTTTGTGTCGAGTGACTTAGGTAAAAATAAACTAGAACAGGCTAGACACAAATGGAGCTGGCTAATCAGACTTGGTTTAAGAGAGTTCCTTGTAAAACCATCTTGTAGCATTTTGTCTGGTTCCAGTGGAAATATTATGAGAAACAGAGGTTTTCTTGACAGAATCTGTTCCTATCTTTTGGCAATTCTTCTAGATTAAGATATGACCCTTTCCCACCCCTTCTCATGACCTGGTATTCCCAACTTAGCAATAAGCCTTCTTTTTTGCTTTGGTCTTTGATAAATAATTCTCTTTCTATATTACCCTTGTAAGTATGCATTGTCTACGTCTCTCTTCCACCCTCAACCCGAAGACCCATTAAGTTACAGATATGCGTGGTATACATTTATAGACTAAATACATCCGTGCAAAGAGTATCTCATTGTGGTGGCCTACCAGGTACGACAGTCAGTTGGGTCCCAGATCCAAAGGTTAGTTGCCAGCCTGAACCAGAAGAAACACTGTGATATGCCCAACAACAAAAACCAGATCAAACGGGCCCTATTAGCAGATCACAGAGGAAAGACTTGACAGTCACTTTATGAATTAAGCCTGTATTGTTGTTACTCTAGATTTGATCTGGGGTAACCAATTGCCCGCTTCCTCAGTAAATCCTTCTATGTCTTTATCTTTATAGTCCCACTTTCTTTTAGGGAATCTTTGTTTCCCATTCTCTGCTACAGAGTTCTAAGCATTAAACACATGCTTTCAATGCATGTGTAGAGTCAGTGCTCCCCTGTTTCAGAGGTCGAACCAGGGTTCATATCTTTTCGTCTCTCACAAAGCCCAGGACAGAGAATATTTCCCTTCGGCCCTGGACGTCGCTGGGCCACAGCACCGGGAACCTGCACAGGTCCCGGCGTGCTCCTCAGACTCACACCCGGATCTGAATGAAGCAGAGGGCTGGAGTTACCCAGTTCATCTACCATTACTTCGATGTCGCCAGAATAATTTTATAATGATCAAGTTATCGGGGAAATTTCTAGTTTCCATTTCACTTTTGGGTCATTTCCTTTCTTATGACTAAAGTAGTTTCTGTTTCTATGTTGATTTAGCTGCGAGAAGACTTGTAAACTACAGCAAAAATCAACTTTACTATTCCCTAAGGTTGGTATGAATGGGTCATGCCCCAGAGGGGTCAGGATAGGGACCGCCATATCCAAGGGGTCAGATGGGACCCCCTTCCAGAATGTGAGTTCCCTGAGGGCTCTAGCTCTCTGCGCTCACTCCCTGAGGGGCCCCTGGTCGGGCTCGGAGCCTGGCAGGAGATGCACGAAATATTTGTCAGATGAGCCCCGCAGACCCCTCAGACTTCAGGCCAGGACAAGTGACAGAGACAGGTTCAGCAACCTGGAGACCAAGTTCCAGTCCAACTCAGCCTTTGGCTGGCTGCGAGCCTCTTAGTCTCAGTTTCCTCCGAGTTGGAGACGGTCTGAAAGGATGACTTAAAGAACCTCTCTGCTCCATGAGGCTACGCTGTACAAATGTGTGGCCTAAAACCTCAGAAACACAATGTGTCCCACAGTACTTATAAACATTTTTTTAATAGTGATTTTCAGGCTTTGGGAAAGGCTGATCACAGTTATTTTGGTTAATAATCATTATTTACAAGGTTCCTTTTATAAATGGATATAATCTTAGCCAAAGAGAGTGGTGCCTTAGGGGCTTGTTATGGAATTAGAAGTCTTGTCCCCTGATTGCTGTACAAAGCCGGGGCTGCAAATCCTCGCCGGCACCCCCAGGAATCAGCCATCCACTGCCAGCCCCACCCCGTATATTCTGGGAGCGATTCCCAGAGACTCCCCTGCACGGCCCGTTGTGCACCAAGACAGTTCCTAGCCAGGGAGACTTTGGTCCCCTCCTGTTCGATGCTCCTTCCTCCTTTCTAAACATTCTTTATATAGTGAATAATTGGGCCTAAATCAGCCCTTAATCCACAGACACCGCTTAATCCAGGGATATACTTTATACTTACTGGGCTTCACAGATAACTCGGTTCCCTGTCCGAAGACGAGCTTCCCTCCCTGGTTATAATTCACACTGTGTTACGCATCCTGTCAAGAACGCATCCAATCTTCCCGCACACATTTCTAATCCTCCGCCCCGAACCCCACAGCAGATCTCTCCCACGCCGCAGTGTGAATCATGGCTACGCTTATTATTGCAACCTTTTTTTCCTTATGAAGGGCCTAAGGTACTTACACAAGGAAAATGTTTCTATTTAACACCAAACTGATCTCTCGTTTTTGCTTAATGGCTCTGGGTATTGCTGCTCAGGGAGATGGCTTCCTTTCAAATGTGTTTCTCAGGGTCTTGGCTAGAAATACCTGGCACACGGGGGCTAAAATGAAGGGCAGGTGAGGCTCCAGGGAATCGGGCTTACCTGGGGTGACCACGACCCGGGTCCCCGCTCCGAAACTCAACTTCCCCCAGCCAGCAGTTGTCACACTGTGACAAACGTCTCTACAAAATGGCTTCCCCAGAGAAGACAGCTGCTAAATGAAGACAAACTGCTTGTGGGGAAACAATCTTGCTATAAAATGAGGTAACTGCACGATATGAGATATAAGTTTTCCCATCTCCTCTTTTCTAATTTCTCTTTCAAAATGTCAAGGATGATTGATGTGTGCCAAGAGCTACACCTCCCGGGTGGCAGGGCCAGAGGGTGGCACCACTGGGGTAAATGAAGCTGCCCCCACGCCACTGTGACAAAACCCCACCGCTCCAGGAGTTCACCTAGTGTCCAGCCTGACCCCGAGACCACAGTTGATGAGCGCTGCTACACTCTCATTTACCTAACCTGGTGCTCTGAATTCACCAGTCTGCTGGAGAACTGTTTTGGGGTTCCTGAGTTCTGTTCCTCTCGGAACTCAGTCAGTCACGGGCCTCTACCAGCCTCAGTTTATAAGTCTATGAAGTGGGGATGACGAATGACTCTCCTGAGGCAGACTTGCCTTCAGATGGTTTTATGTACTGAAGTTTGAGAGAGCGGCCGGACCCCACGGCTGGGCTATGGGTGGGAACCCGGTGGCTTTCTCTCCCTCCACACCCCTCAGAGCTCCTTCAAGGATGAGGAAGATGACCAGGCACTGGGCGTTGGTCTGCTCAGCTTCCTTAATGTCCTTCTGACCTACGGAGGCCCCTGTGGAAAAGGCCCCTGCATTTTGGAGATAACCATATTCAGTGCACAGTTTCAAATTATATGCCACTTACTTGGCTTGACAAGCAGCCTTGTCCCCTTCCCGAAGATAAAAGAGAAGCCTTGTCCTTCCCACAGTGATTATCTCAGCATCGAAAACCTGCCAGCTCAGCCTTCCCCACACAAAGCCCTCCTGAGAAGGGAGACCTCCAATATTTCCTTCAGCGTTGTTTGCACAGGCCTGTGATTTTCCTCCCTGAATGAATGGTCCCTCCCACTCCTTATTGTCCTTGGCTTCTGTGGTCACTCCCTTTCTACCTCTTGCTCCATCCGGGCTCCTAAGGCCATGATGGACCCACGTCCCAGTCCCCTCTGGCTCACTCCCACGCTGAGCACAGGGTTCATTTCCTCTCCCACTTCAACGTACTCACAGGGCAGCACCGACAATCTGGTTCCAGCACCGAAGGTCAAACCCTTGCCGTAGTCTTCCCCACAGTGCCTCTGGGCTCTGCAAAAACCCCCAGGGCTCCTCCAGCACCATCTCAACACCACACACCACCCAGGACCCAGACCTGCGTTTTTGGCTCTAGGACGAAAAAGCCAGCCCGTTTGCTCTGTCCAGCCTTGAGAACAAAGGGAGTTTAGGATACACCAAGCAAAGATTCCAAAACTTAACCCAGAGACAGGCTCTGGGGGCTGGGAAAAGGCTTTAAAAGAGGTTCTTTCATTCCTTCTCCTGCCTCCAGGCAGGTCCACACTTCAATCACCTTTGATAGGACGGGGTCTATCTCCTCTCGAAATCCCTCTAGAGAAGGGGCTCTGGCAACTACTCCTGACAGCTCATTTTCACTGTTCAAACCTATAAGGAAGGTTATACCACTAACTTCACTCGCTTCGTCTTGCAGTGTTAGCCTTGTCCTGTGGTCTGAATCCTGGTGGAGCTGGAGAACACAGATCCCACAGCCTTTGTTTAATGCTTGCCTCCCAGATTTAGGTGTGAGACTCAGTGCCCACCTCAGCCTCAGTCTCGTCTCTTCAATACCAACTGGCTCAGTTTTCCTCTGTGGACCTTCCTGACCCTCCGTTGCTGGGTCTGAGAGTTTCATTCAGGGGCTATTTTCAGGGGCTACATTGCTCATGAGCTTCACTACCCAGAGGAGCAGGAGGACAATTTGGGGATAAGTTGCTCTTCCCTGTGAAGCCTCTGTCCTCTCTCTGTCCCTGTCCTTCCACCTGTCTTGGGAAGGGGCTTGGGGCACTTTGGAGGACGTCACTCTGGGGTCTGCGTGGTGATGGGGTGGTGCAAGGTTTCAGTTTCGGCAGCGCTCAAAGGGCAGCACTGCGAGCTGAGTCCTGCTTCAGGGGTTTGTGTGTAGCCTCAGGAGCTCTCTGCAGAAACCTCTCCTCTGCCCCTGGCACTGGGATGATTTTGTGCTTTAAATTAGCCAGGATTCTTTCCATCTCCACTTAGACACTTCCAAATCCCAGGTGAAGAACTTCATAGAACAGGCTGACATTCTCCCCCCTCCCCCCATGCCAGCTCTTCTCCTGACTTGAGGCAGAGCCTTGACAGAAGAGCCCGAGGGGTGAGACGGAGCTCTGCTGGGTGTTGGCGATGATGTTTATCGTCGTTATTAATAGCTAGGGTTTAACGAGCTCTTTCTGTGTTTTGGAAACTCTGTGAAATACTTTAGCTGTATTATTTTATTCAGTCCTTACAAAAGCTCAGCAAGGTAGGTGTGTTCTTACCCTTATTTTATGGATGGGGAAACTGAGGCTCAGAGAGGTTAAAAAGTTGCCCAAGGTCACACAGTTGGTAAAGCAGTGGAGCCAGGACTTGAACTTAGGTTTCTCTGTCTCCAAAGCTCATGCTCTGTGGCACAGTCCACAGTCGCTGGCTTCAGAACGCCCAGACGGACTCCCACCACCTCAGAGAAGCAGCGGGAGACTCAGAGCTGAGTCCCGTGTTCTGGAGCAGAAATTGTGTTCTTATACTAGACACTCAGAGTTCCCGTGGCTCTTCTAAGAGATTTAAATTGCCGTGGGGGTGGGGGTGGTCAAAGATAAATGTAAAATAGTTCTTTCTGGCAGCAAAGATTGCTAAATTTTGGAATTACAGAGAGAGGCTGAGGAATTTTCTGCCCTACACCCTCAGAAGGATCCAAGGCATAGCCCCTGTGGCCGGGGAGAGCACGGGAAAGGCAGGCCCTGGGGGCTGGGGCACCGGGTCCCCTCTGGAGGTCTTCCTGACATTTTCATCGGCTCAATTATTGTTTATATCTCTATTTCTCTAGAAGTGTTGTAGATGCTCCTAAGGGCCCCTCACAGTAAGCCAGCGCATGTGTGTGCACATCTCGTTTTAAAGCAGAGGAGAGAACCGACCCTCTTTGTTCAGAGGAAAGAACATTAATAAAGAGCCCAAGCAGATGCACAGGATTAAAGTAATTTTCAGACCGATGATTTGATTGATTGCCCCTAAAGGCCCGGCCAAAGAAGAACACAACTTACTTGGCTTCACAGTGAG
>PVKM010023012.1:0-21438 GCA_004027735.1 Carollia perspicillata | reverse complement strand
CTCTGCCTGGGTCTTAGACGTGTGCTCTCTCCCGGGGAGGCTTCCCAACAGCCCGAGCTGGTCTCTGCCCAGGCTTGTGTCTGTGAGCCCATGCGTTCACACGCAATATCAGAAAGCCCAGCCCCCTCCATGCTGCTCCCCAGCCAGGAAACTTGGGGTCCCTTCTGGTTCCCCTGGGAAAGCCTGACTTGCCTGGCTCAGACCCCAGCCACTCCTCCAGGCCCCCTACAGGGGACCTGCATGCGTCGGGCACCATCTCCCTTAAAGTCCGCCCTCATGGACACTGACTGCTCCCTCTTCAACATCCTGGACTAAAGCCAAATATGCAACTATGCAGAAATTGGTAAGGCATGACACTGGACTTCAAAGGAATTTGCCCTCCCCGTGCCCACTGCCTAGGATGGGCGCCTGCAGGAAGGCTGGCACCTCTTCTCTCTGACTTGGGCTCATGTGACTGCTGTCCGCCGGTCCAGACCCTTCCCCAGACGTTTAACACATCGTTTCTAGTGGGCTCTGGGACCTTGAGCAGCCAGTCGCTCTCCATCTTTGGGACTTGATCCACCCCCTGACCTGTGGTGCTGAACTAGAGAGGAAGCAGCAGGTGCCAGTGGCAGCAGCCCCACTTACTGCCCGCTCACCAGGTTCCAGGCGCTGTTCTGAGGACAGGGACGTGCAGCCACGCAGAGCTAAGCCGAGTCTTGGCTCCGTCATTTACTCTTTGCCTGACCTTAGGCAGGTTACTGAATCTCTTTACCTCTGTTTTCCTGACTGGAAAATTAGCAAAAGCACCACTTGCCTTGGCATGTAGGTCAATGACATGTTAGTATCAGCCTAGAGCCGGATACAGCGCAACCCAACGATGCTGGTTTCTTTCCTTGTTAGGTAGTTCTGAGTGATTAGCATCTCATATGTGCGTCTATTAAATTTTTTTTAAAAACAGATTTTAGTTATTTATTTTTTAGTAAGAGGGGAGGGAGAAAGAAAGGGAGAGAAACATCTATGTATGAGAGATACATTGATTGGTTCCCTCTCAGACGCCCCCAACTGGGAACCTGGCCTGCAACCCAGGCATATTCCATGACTGGGAATCGAACTGGAATAGAACTGGTGATCTTTTGGTTTGTAGGCCGGTGCTCAATCCACTGAGCCACACCAGCCAGGGCTATTAAATTCTTATAACCCACCCCAGAAAGGGGCTAGGAGTGGTAACAACCATTACTCACTGGGCCACAGACACCCTGAGAGATTAAAACCTTGCCTGCATCAAATCAGGGAGTGATGGAGTCAGAACCAGAATGGGATCTTGCAGCCTCCAACCCCGCGTTGTCACAGAGAGCTTCCTGTCTCTTCAGAGGTCACTCCGCAATGGGTCATGTTGTGAGATCTGCCCAAAGGAGAGGCCTCGGGAACAGTACCCAGTGGTCAGAAATCTAATTCAAGACCTGCCTTCCAGCAATGGACCACTTCTGCTTCAAAGAGCGGTGTTGTTAGGGAGAAGAGGATGGAGAAGCTGAAGGTGAACGTGCAACCAAGCACAGGACGAGGGCTCGGCCGATCCTTGAGTTAATGTTCCGCTTCCGACCAGAGGAGCTGTGTTAGCTGGGGTCCACAGACTCCCCTACCCTCCCAGGAGGGCACACCCACACCCAGCAGGGGAGGAAAGGCATGTCAACATCAGGGTTTGCAAGAGGGAGTCCGGAGAGACAAGGGCTACTGCAACCAGGCAGACGGCTGCTGGACCTGACCCAATTCTGCCCGAGCCCAACTTCCCGACCCAGCTTCTCCACCTATGAGACCCAGGTCTTGGCTGAGAGGACCCATAAGGCCCTCTTTCACACCATGAGCCTATTAATTTGTTAATTAAATGTATGTTTCCTCAACAAGTGCTTATTCCCAGTTTTTTACTCCACAGGAGAGAAGCAGTGGAGGAAAGCCATGCCCAGACCAGATGTCTGGGCTCAGCCTGCAATGGTGCCGGCCACTCCTGCCCTGCTGCAGAGGCCTGTCCTTTCCTCTACGCTGGAATGGCCCTTCCAGCTCAGGGGTGGGCACCAAGCCACTGCTCTGGGGGTGTGTGGAGAAACAGGGAGAATGCTGACCACTCTTCTATGGCATCAGTTCCACCGGTCAATAATTCAAAATAGGGAAATACTCTAAGAGTAGAAAATAAAATCTGCATGAGTTCTTACAACAGACTTCCAAGGGCTGTGGAGACTGGGGTCTCTTGGCCACATCACCCACCAGACACCAGGCAGCCTCCTGGCTGACCTCCGAGGCCCACGACACTCTCTGAACCAGGCCTCCAGCGGCTCTGGCCTAGCCCTGCTGCTCTCCAGGAGGTCACCTGCAGCTTCCTGAAATGTTTACTCCTTCCCCCCTTCTTCTGGTGGGCCCTCTGCCTGTGACGTGGCACGTCTCATCTCTGCCCCGCAGCCCTGCCGTCCTTTGAGGCCTGCCACCTGCCCAGAGAAGGCTCCTCCTCCGAGCCCTGCCTTTTGCTAGAGCCGGAAGGTGCTGCCCCTGCCGGACTGTGAGCATAAGAGAAGCGCCTTGCACATGCGCCTCCACAGCTCCACGTCCACTGCTCAAACCAGCCTGATGAGCTATCACCGTCACCCTGTGGGATGTGTCAGAAAATGGAGTCTCGAGGCGCGAACCACCCCTCTGATGGGTGGCCAAGCTGGGTCAGCTAGGGCTCTTCCACGGACCCCTTTCTGCCACCCCAAACGGGGCGCCATGTTTCTCTGAAGTGGGGGCAGGCAGGGGTGCCCACCAATGCACAGGGGTCCTCAGAAAGCCACAGGCCAGCGCAGTGCGCAAGCCATCACTGACGCCATTTAGGAAGAAGTCACGGCTCTAGCACTGAGCCTGAGTGGGGAGGCCGAGCCTGGGCTCTGGGGCCTCAGAAAGCCATAGGCTAGCTGGGGACCCACTCGACCCCTCCCTCCAAGTGCCGGCTGCAGGGCTGCAGACTGTGAAGGCCTGGGGTCTTGAGGGCTCCTTCCTCAGAGGTCTGGGGGAAAGTCTAGGCCCTAGAATATTATACTCAAAGGCTGCCCTTCAATACCTGGCCCTGCCTATTCCTCAAACTCCGCCTGCCCGCCCCCCAAGAGGGACAGTGCCCTGGGAATGGTGCCAGGCTCCACAAGCTCTCTGCACCTGAGTGTGCAGCTGCTTGTGCACGCACTGTTCCTGTCTTCTCGAACTGGCAAATCTGTACCCATCCTTGAAGACCCAGGCCGGCACGCCCAGGCCAGAGGCTTTCCCAGTAGCCGTGTGCGACAGTCCTGCTCTTCAGGCTCCGCAGGCCCTGTGCTCCCTCATCATAGCACTTGCCATGCTCGCTCTCTCCTTCGCCAGGCTGAGCTCTGTGACTACAGGCACTGCGTCTCCACATGCTGGTGCCTGGCTCCGGACAGAGGCTCTGACAATGTCTGCGCACACACTCAGCCCCAACTGTCGCCGAGCGAGGCACTGGGGACAGAGCTGTGGCCAAACTGCTCCCTGGACTGGGGTTGTAGAGAGGGGCCGTGGAAGAAGGCCCAGCAGGGAAAAGAAGTGAAGTGGCACGTATGTGGGTGTGGCCTCTCTGAGTAGGTGATGCAGGAGCAGAGGAAAGAACATTCTGGGTGGAAGGGACCCTGGGTGTGAAGGCTAATGTCAGGAGCACAGTGGCCTGATCGGGGGAACAGTGAGGAGGCCGGTGTGACTGGGAGTGGGTGGGTGAGGCTGAGAGTGCAGAGGACACGAGTCAGGAAGCAGCCAGGGCCAGGGAGGTCCCTGCAGGCCCCGGTGAGGATTTGCCTTTGGTTCTGAGTAAGACTGGAAGGCCCTGCAAGAGCCCCGGGCAAGGGCTGACCCAGACGTGGAAAGGTCTGCTTCCATGTGGCGAACAGGCGATCCCGGGCTGGGTGTAGCTGCAGGCACATCAAGTAGGTGGCTATGGTGAAAACCTGGTCATTTGTTGAATGAGTAAGTGCATGAAAGAAGCCTGGTGGCAGACAGGCAGGTGGGGGCAGGCCCTCAAATGCTCACACCCATCCACTCCTGAGAAGCAAGCTGCAGCCCAAGTTTAGCGCTTGGGTTTCTGGGTTCCTGGGGTGTCTACTGACTGAGATACTTGAGCTGGCTCATATCATGGATGAGCTAAATGTGGCAGAATGCTGACCCATGAAATTATCATTCTTTAGGAAAGATATTATATATGCTAAGTGAGAAAAAAGAAAATAGATGCTAAGAAATTTTTGACCTTGGAAGGTGCAGGTCCTATAAAGACTGCTCAGGTTAAATGCCTATAACTACTAACCCATGACCAAGCTGGGCGACAAAGCTGAGAGGCATGAGTTAACCAGGTCTCTTTGAGAGGCCTGTCACTTAGGACGTGACAGCCCTTCTGCAGGTGCAATGGGCAGAGACTGGACTTGGAATTAGGAGACTCTCTGGTGTGGCCTCAGGCAAGTCACTACTGCTGTGAGCCCTCACTCTTTACCCTTAAGATGGGGACACAATTCCTAATGTCTCCCTCAATCTCAGGAGGATGCTGCGAAGACCCGAAGAGATGAGGTCCAAGCGAAACAATGTGTGGGAAGGTGGGAGCATGCACAGCGAGTGACCTGGCCCTTTTCTTAAGGAGCATGGGATTAGCCCCTGGGGGGGTCACTGCTTCTTCTCACACCAGTCATGACTCTGGCCACATGGAAGAGTGAGATCCAAAGACAGTGTCCCAGCAAAGACAGTGTTGCTGGGTGCTCCAGCAACAGCCTGATTTCTTTCTTTCTTGTTTTAATCCTCATCTGAGGATATGTTTATTGATTTTTTTAGAGAGAGAGGAAGGGAGAGAAAGAGAAAGAGAGCGAAACATCAATGTAAGAGAGAAACATTGATCAAGTGTCTCCCACACCCACCCCAACCGAGGATCAAACCAGCAACCTAGGAATGTGTCCAACCGGGGATTGAACCTGCAATCTTCTGGTGTACGGGACGACGCTCCAACCAACTGAGCCACCAGGCCAGGGCACAGCCTGATTTTTTATGGTGCTGACAGCTCAGAACTCACGTTCCCATTTGTTTTATCACCTCAGCTTTACACCATTGTAGGTGGTTATTAAGTCTACTTTAAAGATGAGGAAACTAAGGCGCAGGGTGGTAAATGGCTTGTTCAAGGTTCCAGAGCTGCCACGTGTGACAGTCTCGGGGACAGGCCCGGCACCCTGTCATCTGCCTCTGGAGGCTGTGTCAGTCACCTGTGCTGCCCACAGGCTGCTTACCAGGCCCAACCGCCATGCCCAGCCCGACCCATGGAAAACTAAAGGCCTCTAAGACAGCTTCCCACTATTGCCAGGGAGACAACCCTGGGGCCAGTGGGAGGAGGAGGCCCTTCTTCTTCAGGGTGTGAGGTGCAAACACACCAGCAGCTCTTTAACGGAAGACAGTGGTGGCAGCAGGATGTTCCAAAATTAGGGGCCCTGAGGAGGGACACAAAGTCCCACCAACATGCAGAGGGAGACCCTTTCCCGGGACCACCAAACCACCAAGATCTGCTTGTGCCACTGGAACTCTCCTGACCATGCAGTCCTCCCCACCTGCGCTCAGTCCTGCAGGCCCGGGTCAAGCCCAAGCAGCCCGGCCACCCAGTGTTCCAACGCATGGGTGGCTGGCATCACCCCAGGAGTTGATATGGTTGACTTTTCAAATACTTTTTAAAAAGCGACTTCAAACAGTTATAGCAATTGACAGGTAACAGGGAATTCTCACCAACACTGTCTCGTGCATCCCTCACAACAACCCTGTGAGGTGGGAACAATCTTGGAGCGGTAATGTGACTTGTCCAAGGGCACGCCCGCCCTTGGCAGAGCTGGACTCGAACTGAGGCTTGAGTCTACATCCAATGCGCATGCACCTCAGGG
Organism: Carollia perspicillata; assembly: GCA_004027735.1. Classification (NCBI taxonomy): domain Eukaryota; kingdom Metazoa; phylum Chordata; class Mammalia; order Chiroptera; family Phyllostomidae; genus Carollia; species Carollia perspicillata. The sequence goes on along the minus strand of PVKM010023012.1, from coordinate 15,532 downwards.
CTCCAGCGGCAGCGGGGCTGTGATCACAGGGCCGTTGGTGAGCTCCTCTGTGAGGGGTGGTGCGAGGCGGGCCAAGGTGACGGGTGCGATTTCTGTGTGAGACAGTTCCATTTGCCATGTCCCTCAATCACAGATAGCACCCCTCACCTTGCGCCCAGTTTCACAGGCTTGCGAGCGGTGCTGATGCCGGACGTCGTCGTCGTCTGCAGAGGGTGCTGTGATGGCAGGAAGCGCCAGGCTTGCGAACGCACGAAACAGACACAGGAGCACACTGGCGAGCCCCATGCTCACCCAACACCTTGGACATGACAGCCCTTCTGCAGGGCACCTGCCCTTGAAGGGCTCACAGTCTAGAAAGCAAACCATGAGCTGCAACCCAGTGGATGGCAGCGTGCACAGCAGGGGGAGGTCGGTAGCAGATGGGCAGGGTCCCCGGCGTGGGGCACGGTCCGGTCTGGTGTGGTGCGACACCAGACGGGAGAACTGAAATGAGGCAGGAGCCGTGCCACGAAGAGCCTTACTGAGATGATCTAGGGTCTTTAGAAAGGTCGCATGCGAAGTGCCAGCAGGGAGGACGATTAAAGAAGGGGCAGAGAGGCTGGCCAGTTAGGGCCCTGCTGCGATGCTCCGAGGGGAAACGACGAGTACACGGGATTGAGGTGGTACGACCCCAGGGTGGGGCTGGGGCCTGGGCTCAGAGTCCCATGCCTGGAAAGCCCCTGGGGTCTTGGTTTGCTCACCCACCTGATGTGGACGCAGCAAGAGCTCACAGCCTAGGCGGAGGGCTGGTTTTTGAGGGTCCCGTAACAAACGGGACCTCGTCTGATTTCTTAACCTGGCTGGATTCACATGCTGGGACAACAGGACACGCCCAGTGGTGTTTGCTGTCAGGAAGGGAATACAAATAAAGGCCCGTGGGGCCCAGGGGAAGGAGGATTCTGCCACTCGGCTGGAAAGGCCTCACTGCGTCAAAGTGTCGGGGGAAGTAGAGGGAATGGCAGGCGGGGGCACTCTGATAACTGGCCACGGGCCATGGAACTGGCCAGAAGGCGAACGCGGGCCTGCCTGCTGCTGGGGCAAATCTCTGAGCAGAGGCTGCACCAGAAGCGGCCAGCAGAGGGCACTCGCGGTGGAAGGAGGACGCTGGGGCGGGGGTGCCACCGGGAGCAGCCTCCTCCTTTCAGGTGGGTGGCGTTGGGCCTGCTTCCTGTATCTCAGGTGAGTCAGACAGCCTGGGATTTCTTTTTCTTTAGGAGAAAAAGGTAAGTAATTTTCAATAGAAAGGTTTATGAGAAGCAAAATTTGGCCCTGACTCTCAGCCCCTATGAAGGGCAAGGTGAGGAAACAGCTGTCCGTCTAGGGTCCCTGCCTGGCTCCTTCCCATGCACATGTGGCCTGTCCATGGGCATCGGCTAAGCACACGGATGCTGGAAAAGCTAGGAGGACACGCAGCACCAGCACCAGGAGAGTCATATCTGAAATACACCAGTGGAGTTACTGCAAGCAAGCCAACTGAGAAACGGCTATTCCGTTATGTTCTGAAAGGCTGATGAAAACAAGCACTTACTTCACCATGTGTTTTAATTCACCCCATGTGGGTGTCCACTGAGCTACCAGGTTTTTCCTTTTTTCCAGAGTCCCAGTGGGTATAAAAAAGTGAAACTATTCTGGTGGCATTAGGGTGTGGACCCTTGGAACTGCTCAAAATGACCACTTTGAAGTTCACTGCATTACCCCCCAAAACTGGAAAGAAAGACGTCTTTGACCGTAGCGCTTCTGTTCTAGCTGTGCCCAGCCTTCCAGCACCGGCATTACCATCCTGAGGCTCCCACCCCTCACCTTGTACCTGCTGCCTTTGAGGGGCATGCACACACCCATGCTGAGCTTGGGCACATACACAAGGCATTCTGGCCCCTGTCAGCACCGAACCTTGCTGTACACCCAGGACCTCATTTGAGATGAACATGACCATGTCATTTTACGGACAGGAAACCAAGGCTCGGAGAAGGGGTCCTGCCCAAGGTCAGACAGCCTATCTGCAACAGCTGGGTGGCTCCTGCCTTCTCGCTGGTGAATGAACTTCATGCCACTGTCCCAGCAGCCAGTCCTGTCACAGAAGCCCAGGTGCTGGGACACATGTACTCCAGCACCCCTCTCCATCCCAGTCCTGGGTACCTTGGGCCCACTAGGCATGTGCACGGACCCTGGCCCCGGGGGTCCGAGTGGAAGGCCCAATCCTTGCCGTGGAGGGGCTCTCGGGCCTTCTGCTCACTCTCCCCGACACACACAGCCTCAGTCAGAACAAGAAGCTTGGCCAGCTGCCCTTGTCCTTCCTGGTCACCTCTGGGAGTACCTATGACTTTGTGACAAGCTGGGGGTTGCTGGATCTTCTGATCTGAAAAGAGGTTCTTGAGGTCTTAGTGGGAGCTGAGGCAGGAATCCTGCTTCGGTCTGGGGTGGCCCCACTCTGCCCTGAGTCGACAGTAAGGACGGGGAGGCCGCAGGGCAGAGAGCGCAAGAATGCCATGGCTCCTGAGGTGAGCACACAGAAGACGCTTCCCAGCAAGGGCAGGCTGCTCCGCCCGCTGGGGAGGCCTGACTAGGTCTCATCAGAGAGAACGTGGCGTGGAAAAAGGGACCAAAGCAAGCCCTCTTCGGCCCCCCTGAATATTGGCTTTCTTGTCCCTCTGCACTCTTCCTGAAGAAGTCCCACGGTGGCCCTAGGCCCCAGGGACACTTCTTGGGAAGGAATGAGTCTGTCAAACTTGATCACCTGGGACAGGGGGAGAAACCTTAGGTGCAGGCCCCGGCCCTGCCCAACTAGCTGTGGGACCCTATGCAGGTACCTCCCCTCACTGGGTCTCAGTTTTGTCATCTGAAAAATGTACATGCTGTTTCTTGACACCTAAGTCCCCTTGCCCAACCCCCACTCCCCAGCTCCACCTGGGCCAGAGGCTTTGAACAAAGATTTTTCTCAGGAATTCTCTCCCACCAGGTGGCTGGATACCATCAGTGCGGGGCCTCACTTCAGGTGCCACCAGGACCCCGAGCTCCAGAACAATGGAGAAGATCTCACACCGCTGTGGGAAGCTTCTGAGGCCCAGAGCAGTTTCACAGGACAGGACTGGCGGTGGGGGAAGTCTGGGGCAGGGAGGGGGTACCCTGAGGAAGCAAGACACCTACGACTATGAGGTGCCTCTCATGGGCACTGTGCCAGGTAGCCCTCTAGCACTCCCTTCTGCAGACAGAGGGACCTGCTCCAGCTCGCACTGCTTACAAGTGGTGGAGTAGAAGTCGGTGCCAAGTGTGGAGCATGGAGCACCCAGCGGGCATGGATGCTCAAGCCCCTGCCCCCACACCTGGCTCCAGGTGTCTTGCCATCTGGCTGTCCCTGAGTTGTACTCTTTATAATAAAACAGTGATCTTGTAAGTAAAGTGTCTTCCTGAGTTCTGCGAACTGCTCTAGTGGATTAACTGAAGCCCAGGAAGGGGTCATGGGAACCTCTGATTTGTAGCCTGTGGGTCAGAGGTACAGGTACAACCTGGATCCGTGATGGGATCTGAAGTAGGCGGGTGGGAGGTAGGGAGGGAGGGGCAGGCTGGAAACTGAGCCCTTAACCTTGGGAAACCTGGCGTCAGAAGCGAGGCCTGGAGGGCAGAGGGCAGAGGCGACAGGGGGGAGGGCGGTGTCCTGACCGCCACACTATGTGCCTCTTTGCTTCTGGATGGAAGAGGAGCTGTGTTCTCACCCCAGCTTCCCTCCTGGGCTGGGCCACACCCAGGACCCCCTCTCAGGTCCAGTGTTCTCCGCTGAGAGGGGCAGACACTGTGTATCGACATAGCACAGTCAAGGGACACTCAAAGGAGACCTCAGATGTGATGCCAGAAGGGACGAGTCCCACGGTCGCAGACCTCCCTGTCCACCCCCGCAGACACAATGGCCCCCTTTCATAACGAACATTTGGAATGTTCTCTGTAGTATCTAGACATGAAATTCATGGATTACATAACCCTCATACATAACTTAGAAAAAAGAACGCCTCAGTGCACTATGCAGGAGAGATAAGAAGTAATCTGTAATAAAACCCACACCGCTCACGTCACAGCTCCGACACGAGGAGGCATAGTCCGAGGCTCACACCTCCTCCCAAATCTACACGTAGATTTGACAAAGGGAGTTGGGTGGACAATCACAAACCTCACAGATGACAGCTCCCAAAACAGAAAACGATTTTAGTAGAGTTATAAACTGAAACACAATTTTCTTTTGAAGTATGTGGTAGTTGCAATCCTAGAAACTCAGCAAGTATTAAAATTGGTTAAAAAAAAAAAGAGGCGCAGGGAGGCGTTTTCTTAAACAGAGTTCAGCTCTGGCTTAGACAATTCAGTCTTTCACGTCCACGTGCCGGGGGACACGCTGAGCAAGCCTTGCGCCCCGGGCAGCAGGCAGACCCTCGGCCCCACTCTGCCGTCCCTGCTGAGGGCTGCTGGCCTGGTCCGCCCCACGCCCACCAGAGCTGAAACAGGCCTGAAACAACATGCGAGGTGGCGGCTGACTGGGCCATGAACCAGCCCCCCAACTTCCAGGTCAGGGTCTCCCCACACACTCAAGTGAACACCCACAGGGCCGAGCCGCCGTTGAATGGGACACGGCTAAGCCACCACCGCTAGTCACCACCACAGCCCCTCGCACCGTGGTGTGCTGTGCCCCTCAGAAGCCTTCCTTACCCCTCCACCTACTCGTACCCTTGTTCTGAGGCAGACACACCACCCATCTTACAGACGAAGAGGCTGAGGCCCAGAAAGGGGCAGTGACTTCCCCAGGCACACGTGGTTGCCGGCGTCAGGTTGGCCAACTCCCCACCACCAAGGCCTCTTCCCACCGAGCAGGCACGGCTCACCCACAGTACACGGAAAGGGCTGCGACAGGCCTCCTGCCTGGCAAAGACCCCGGACGACAACTAGGCACTGCAGACGCCACTTGACGGCAGCTGGGGGAGGGAGGGAGGTGCATTTATCGTCCGGCACTGAGCCTGAAACACACCGCGTGATACCAGGCTGCCTCCACGCGTTTGCCAAGGGAACCACAGGATCCCTTTGTCCATAGGGGATGCACATACTTCGGGAGTGGGGCATTAACTACTCAGGGGTCACGGAAGGTGTGAGAAGTCTGCGTCCCTCTGTGCTGCACTGCACTCAATTAAAGCTACCACTGAAAACAATGGGGAAAATGAGACGGCCAATTAATACATGGAAAAGGCTCACCTGTACTAGTACACAGAAATGCAGATTAAAACGACGTGTTTTCCCTTCTCTGCGTTTACTAAGGTTGACTAGATACAGTGCTCATGCCTCGTGCTGGGGAAGGCTGGAGCAGACGGGGACTGTCCTGAGTACTGGACAGGACGTAAACCAGCACAGCCCTTCTGGAAGGCATTTGGGCGAGATATGTGGAAACCTTAAAAATGTCTACATTGCCCTGGCTGGTGTAGCTCAGTGGATTGAGTGCGGGCCTTGCGAACCAAAGGATCGCGGTTCGATTCCCAGTCAGGGCACATGCCTGGGTTGCAGGCCAGGTCCCAGCAGGGGACGCATGAGAGGCAACCATACATGGCTATTTCTCTCCCTCTCTCCTTCCCTTCCCCTCTAAAGATAAATAAATAAAATCTATTTTTTTTAAAAAAAGTCTACATTGTTTGACTCAGAAACAGCCCAAGAATAACTGGACAAATGTGTAAAGATGAGCTTGCACAAGACGAAGCACACACACACAAATACACAAACATACCGGAGAGCCCTCTCTCCATTACATGAATGTGGGAGTGAAAAATACAGATGACCTACAAGTTTAAAAGCAGACGACTGTTAGATTACGGTGCCTCGTCCCATGGCATTCAATGCGATACTCTGGCCGCTTGCATGGTGTGCCGATTCAACTTCCTTGACATGGAAATACATCCACGCCGCAGCGCTAGTGAGACAGGCAGGTTAGGAGACAGCGTGCAGAGACCGGGGTCAGACACATTCCTTCACAGGTGAACCCTAACACGTTTGGAAGGGTAGAGGGCTACTAGCACTCTGTGGGTCGTAGGAGTAGAGGCACTTTTCGTTTGCTTGTCCGTATTTGCTGGTTTTCCATAACAAACGAGGGCTGCCTCACTCAGCAACCATGGCCGACGGGGGAGCCTGCCTCCTGCGAGTGCTGGGGCCCTTCAGGGGTGAAACGCACCCGCTGCTCCAGTTTCTTCGCAGGGTCTTCCCTGCTCCTAGCCACGGCCCCGGGCACAATGTCAGAAAGCCAGATCTTTCAAGGGTCCAAGGCCTGTCTCTTCCATGTAGAAGTTAGGCAGCAAAGACATTGTTCCGCTGTGCCAGCCCTGTCTCCAGAATATGTTAGAATCCTGGCTCGACAGTGGCTTCACTAGGTTGAGAGGCAGGAAGGAACACAGACAGATACAAGTCAAGGCTTCCACCTGTCGTCAGCACGCAGACCATGCAACCTACGTGAGTGAGTGGTTTGTGGGTTTAATTTCTGCTAATTCTTTGGCTGTGGAATTACAGAGGAGTCAGTTTCCTCCTGAGCCTGGCTTCCTAACCTAGTGACATTATCTGGGACTCACCTCCAGGGCTGTGGTGAGACTCAGGTAAGAGAAGGGGGATGGGGACACGGTACAGCACGAAGTCCTCGGCATCCTGGATGGTCCGAGTGGCTTTCAGGTTTGTATCTCAGTGTCTCATGTCTGTCAGGTTGGCAAACCTGTAGGCAGCCACACCAGTGTCTGTCCACACACGAGGTGGAGACGGGGGAATGCTAAGCAAGGCCCAACCCATGGAGACACTGAGCTCGGAAAGGAGCATGACTTGAAGGCGAGAGCCCCTGCAGGACTGGTAGCGGTAAGGGAGGGAGCCATGGGAGAGCCAAGGTACCGGACACCACACTGGGCCCTGGAGTCCTCTCGCCTCTGTAAGAGGGACTTAGGGCCACACTACACATAAGGACAAGGAAACTCACAGAAGATAACCACATTTAGTAAGACCACGAGGGAAAGAACCAAAATTATTTGTGTTCTTATGACACACCAGGCACTATACGCCAAGTGCTTTACAAACATTTCAGATTTAATCTTCCTAACAACTCCAGGAAGTTCATTATCCCAAGGCCACGGGTGGCAGAGCAGAGACTTAATGTGAGATCTAGCTGCGCTCAAACAAATGCTTTCACCGCTGCAGCAGCCTGCCTCCCACTGAGGGAGGGAGGGAAGGGGGCAACCTCCCAATGGGGGGATTTAACAGGGAGCACTACCATCAGCCGCAGTGAGGTGACAGGTGGGGGACAGGCTGCCGGCACTGGCCTGAGCACTAGAGGCTGCACCACCGACAGCAGGAAGGCTGGGTCAGTGTGGCACAGCCGCACCAGGGAGTCCTGCACCGCGGTGGCAGGAACCTGAGGGGGAGGCTGCATCAAGGGGCAGAAACCAGGCGCAGATGTGCGCACTGCACGCAGTGCACGTGCAGTCAAGTTCAAACACTGGCAAAGCCACTCTGTTGTCTCAGATGTGACACCCTGGCTGTCCTGGGGGGCAACCTGATGCACACACCTGTGCACACAGCCCCTCCAGCTCCACTTCTGAGATGTGTGCACCTGCTGCTGGCAGGATATCCTCAGGTGAGGAAAAAACATAATCCTTAGTGGGCCCAGGGGTTCCTTCCACCAAAGCTCGCCTGCACAAGCAGATCAGACCACGGCCAACGAACCCAGATGGGCAACTGCTGCTCTTGAACCAGGACTTGAGCCCAGCAGTGGGACGCAAGTAAGGGCTGCAGCCCAGGGCAGCACTGGATCGTGGCTGTCACACATGCCCTCGAAAGCCCCAGTCCTCCCTCGGAGCCAACGCTGCAAATTTCCAATAAAAGCTGCGCACATTTCTGCTCATTGCTTTAACTGACCTGCTTAGGCGCTTTTGCTAAAGTGTTGCCCCACCCCTGTTCGCACCAAGCATCAAGCACACCCAAGCCTTCCAGGTCTTTGGAGCCTTTCACTGCAAGTCCCCACTACCACCCGGTTTCCCTTCCAGCCTCTTCCCTCTGTGGGCCCACGCACTCAGCAACACCGCAGTGCTGTTTTCCGAGCGCACGCAGAGCTTCATGGCTGGGTGCTTTTATGTGTGGTTCCCTCTGCCTCAAGACTGCCTAGTGACCTCCTCACCCTTCAAATGTCACCCCCCACTGAAGTCTCCCCTGGCAGCCCGGATGGGCAGTCAGCCTAAGGGCCATGCTCACACTTTTTAGAGCACTTGTCACAGGACACTGTAACTGGGAGGTTAGGAGTCTGTCTACTCCAAACTATGAAGTGCCTTGAGGGGAAGGACTCATCTATGCACTTCCTGTACAGTCTGCCTACCAAGTTCTTACACTCAGTAAGTATATAGCAGACGTTTATCAGGCATGCAAATAACTGAGTTCAAGAACACACTGCCACTCAGCCCCTCCCACTTCTGCCAAGCACACTCTTTGGGACGTGGAAGCGGAGCGGCCCCTGTCACCAGGTCTGGAGAGACGGCCGTAGGGACTCATCAGAGCAAATCAGCAGCTCACAAATGGCAAGAGACGCCAATGTCATCCTGTCTTCCTTCGAACAGTTAATCTCTGTTTAAGCTTAAGAGTCAGGCAGCAGCTTCTGTGCGCACCCACGGAACAGCAGCTCAGCGCAGTCGTGGGGAGAGGGCACCCCAGGAGCCAGAGCTGTGGGGGGCGGAAGATGGGAGAGGGGCTCGGCACAGCCTGCGCGGAGCCCTGCTTACCTCCTTCCTGGGAATTCATGATGTTCAGGGCAAACAGCATGGCATTGGAGAACGTGGTCGCCTCCTCCTTACTGGCGAAGTTCAAGCCATAGACCTGGCGGGCGTCTCGCCACTGGTGGAAGGTTGGTGTCGCCTGATTGTACTTCAGCCCTTTCACGATTGAATAATTGATCACAACCTGGAGGGAAAAGAAGGAGAAATACATCTAAATAAATAAAAGGTAAGTGAGCTGGAGGGAGCTGCCACAGGGCAAGGATATTGTGTCCCCTGGGGCAACCGCAGGATAGGCAGATGGGTGGGGTCACGGGGGAAGCGTGCCCAGGCGGCTTTTCAACATGGTCTTCGGAACACAGAGGGGTGAGACACTGGCTGCTTCATTCCACTGCAGTGCTGTGTGGTCACAATCTCCAGATGAGGGACCCGAGCCAGGAGCCAGGTTCCCTGGGTCCTGGTCCTGGCCCTGCCTCCCACTTCTGTCACCCAAGGTGGTCCCTGCACCTCTCCGGGGCTCAGCTTCTCCACTTATAAAATGTGGTGATAATCCTGGCTCTACCACCCTCATGGGATCACTGCAAAGGCCACATTGTGACACATGTCTTATCTAGACTTCCAGACACAAAGATCCTTAAGGACAAGAGTCTCTTTCAATCAGTATTTAGGCCTCCCAGAACCCTCTGCATAGTGTGTAGTACTTGAAATGCATCAATAAATGGGTTATTGGTTAAAGGATCACTTGGAAAAGTTAAAATGTACCATACCAATGTACAGCACTATTAATATCTTTATTATTAATCAAGAAGTATCAACGGACTGCCAGGATGAACGCCAGGTCCCGCAGGGAGAACCACCGAGCAGACTACCAGCATCCGGGCATCCAGGTGCTTGTGAGCGGGCGGGACTCCACAGCAGGCCTGCCAGGCCTCTGCACTTCGTTCCTTCAGGCACGTAACGGATTTAGCAAGTGGGGTTCACTGAGGGCGTGGGGGCCTGGAGCTATTATTTTGCAGCCCTCCCTGTCCCCTCTGCTGAGAGTTGCATGATCTAAGATCATGGAGCGCAGTCATCAGTTTTCTTACCTGTGAAACAGGGAACAATGGGACGCGGCTGAGGTGTGGCAGCCTGCAGTCCAGCGCGTCGTGAGGACTAGGGTCTGCATGTGAAAACACCTAACTCGGGGGCTGGCACGCAGCTGGCCGTGAGGGACTGTCGGTGAGACACAGGAGGGCCCCGTGATGGACGCCCGCAAACGGAGTCCGGGTGGTGGGAGCTCTGGGACTCCATGGCAAGAGCTTTGCTTCAGACGAGGAGCAAGACGGTCTCTCAGCGCTCCCTGGCTTTGCGGCTCAGGGTTTGGGATCTGAAGTTGCAGGTAACCCTGTCCGCTGTGCCCTTGGTCAGGAAGGGACGCAGAGATGCAGAGGGCTGGGGCCCTGCAACGGTAAATCTGGTGACCGCTCTCCTTTACCGCTGCTGTGCTGTCGGGTAAAGTGAGGCCGGAGGACAGCGGCACGGGTACTACCCGGAAGAGCTTTCTTCCGTGCCCTACCCATGTGGAAGGTGGGTCTGGGTTCTCCCACAGTGAAGAGGGGGCGGAACCCACTGAACGAAATGGGCTGACAGTTAATCTCTCTCCATCTACTCACTGGTCCCATTCCTTGTTTACCGTGTTTAGAATGTGTGCATCACCGCACGTCCACTCGGGGGAGTAGGTCAGCTTCATCAAATGCCTCTCTCCCAACACACCTTCACCATCAGTTACTTTTGCCTTTTTTTTTTAGTTAAAAAAAAATTCCCCCATTACCATTTAGCCCCCTTATACCCATCCCCCACGATTACCATACTGTTGTCCATGTCCATGAGTCTTTTTCCTTTTTGCTCAATCCGTCCACCTCTTACCCTCCAGCCCTTAGCTGTCATCCTGCTCTCTATGGGTCTGTCTCTATTTTGCTTCTTAGTTCAGTTTGTTCTTTAGATTCCACATATGAGTGAAATTATATGGTATTTGTCTCTCTCTGACTGGCTTATTTCACTTAGCACATGTTCTCCAGGTCCATCCATACTGTTGCAAAGGGTCAAGTTTTCTTCTTTTTTATGGCTAAGTGGTTTTCCATTGTGCAAATATCCCATAGTTGTTTTATCCACTCGTTACTGATGGACGCTTGGGCTGCTTCCATATCTTGACAATTATAAACAATGCTGCAATGAACACAGGGGTGTATGTTCTTTCCAGTTAGTGTTTTGGCCTCCTCTGGACATACTCCCAGAAGTGGGATCGCTGGGTCAAAAGGCAGATCCTCCTACTCTTGCACTCCGCAGAAATGGATTCTTACGGTGTGCACTCTTGTTCCTTTCACTCGACATAATGTCTATGTGATCTGTCCATGTCACTGCACTTATAAGTATTTAATTTGTTTAGATTGCTAGTTACATAACATTCCATCTGTCGATTTACCGCAAACAACCAGTCCATTCCCCTGTCAACAGATATTTGTGTCGTTTCCAGATGTCGGCTATTACGAGTAAAAGTATGAATGTTTTCATACATGTCTTTCAGTGGATGCAGGAGCGCACTGAGTTTTGGTAAGGTCTGTCTAATCATTTTTCGGAGAGACTCTATCAATTTACACCCCCTGTTGACATCAGCGTCATGGCGGAGTGAGAAGAACGCTTTGTTATCTCCCCTTAAATTTACAAGTTGGACATTTACAATCCAACGAAGGTTCATCTGCTTGACACACAAACATACCTGAGGGATCCACGCATCGGTGCATTCTGAAGGTGGACATATGGGAACGTGCAGGGGATGTGGGACAGAAGGGAGGGCAGGGGCAGTGGAGGAGTCAGGGTGCAGCCCCCACGCTGCGCCCGACGGTAAGTAAGAGGGGCAGAAGCAACACCGGTGCCCCAGAGGCTCCCTCTCCCGACCCAGGAGCCGCGGCAGAGATGCACCTAATGGCACCGCAGTTCCTGGGGCTACAGGCCCGTTAGGAAAAGGAGTTGGTGCTGCTGCTCGAGAACCTGGCTCCCCCACACCCACCGTGACAGTGGTGCCCCAAGACTGAGGCAACCTGGGCGTAGGGGGGACACTCACCACCTTGGTCACCCAGGAGTCAATTTCCACAATACCAACACTCCCCCACGGTGACCTGGGAGGCCAAGTAGTGGGGTAAGAGAAAACAAAAACTTGTTCTATAGCACCATCTATTAGAAAATAAAAGAAAGACCTCTGGTAATCTACTGAACTGTTAAGATTAAAGTGGTATGTAGACAAGAGTACACTATCTCACCTGTACAGAAAATGACAAGTCTCCAGAAACCAATCTCAAAGTCATGGAAGACTGAGATGTAAATGACAGAGAATTCAAGATTGCAGTAATGAAGAAACTCGGCGAGGCACAAGAAAACTCAGAAAGGCAGTTTAATGAGTTTAGGAATAAAATTAATGAAAAGGAGTACTTTACCAAAGAAATGGAAACTATAAAAAAAAAAGAATCAAACAGAAATTCTGGAACTGAAGAACTCAAAAAATGAGATGAGGAATGCATTTGAGAGCACTGGAAACAGAGCAGACCAGATGGAAGAGAGAATTCATGAGCTCGAAGACACAAACCCAGAAATGACTCAGGTGGGACAGAGAGAGAACTAGGAGTCGGAAGATGAAAGAAACTCCGTGAGAATGACCTGACCCCATTAGGAAGAGCCACACGGCACGGGGGTGTCCCAGAGGGAGAAGAGACGCAGATGGGAACGGAGAGCTTGTTCAAAGCAGTATTTGATGAGAACTTCCCAAACCTAGGGAAGGAATTGGATATTTAGGTGTGAGATGCTAACAGAACACCTAATTATCTCAACACAAAAAGACCTTCTTCAAGATGCAATATAAATTGTCAAAAGTTAATGATAAAGAAAGAATTCTCAAGGCACCCAGGGAAAAAAAGGACAGTAACCTCCAAAGGAAACCCTGTCATATTATTATCATCAGATTTCTCAGTAGAAATCCTACAGGCCTGGAGAGAGTGGAGTGGAATATTAAAAATATCGAAAGAGGGAAACCACTTGCCAAGAATACTGTATCCAGCACAGGGACCCTTTTCATACGAAGGGGAAACAAAGACTTTCCCAGACAAACGAAAGCTGAGGGAATTTACTGCCACACGACCCGCATTACAAGAAGTACTCAAAGTAGCTCTTCTACCTGAAGCAAAAGCACAAAAGTGAACAACACTTTGAGTAAGGTGACAGACAGAATCAGAACATAAGGGTTAAAGGGAAAATAAGTGTTAAAAATAACTACAATTAAATAAAAATAACTAAGTAAAATAACTAAAAGTAACTACAGTTGCTACAACTTGGCGATGATTCTTGCACCATTATCCCCACGGGGTTACTTAGACATGAAAAGCACTCAACACAATATAAAGAGATTAAGCATGGAAGATATCCTTATTTGGCTATAAAACCAGGAATCTCCGTCTCCCCCAAAATGTTTGATCTTGTAATCCATACTGACTGTGAAACAGACCTGTGAAAATTAGTCTTTTCTCCTGAGGTCCATAAAAGTTATCATGAACTAGGTTTCCTAAGAATCTCTTTTATGTCCCTGGCAAACACACCCCGTCCATTAGGGGAGAATCTCAACCACACCCGGAGAACCTGTGTCTTGAACATGCAATGCCAGTGGAAGGCAGTGTTAGTAACTCCTCTGTCAGACTCCAGAGCTGCAAGTTAGGGTCAATACAGCCTCTCCGCCTGCGTGGGGAAAGTTCTCTTCCCCAATGAGCCCTCACACGTGCTTTCCTCTGCGGGAGGCTCCTGAGAACAGGATGCAGGCTGGTTCCCGGGAATCCTGTTTTCTAGTCTTGTACCCTTCCCAGCACACTGTGCGATCTTCCCAGTGGCACCGGGAGGGCCACCAGGAGGCATGAAGGGAATGGAAAACTGGTCATAGTAGAAGAGAGTGCTTATGGAGCACCCACTATGATTCAGGAGCTGCACTAGGTAATGGACCCACGTCAAAGGCATGGGGTCCCAGGGTGGTATGCCGTGCCAGCCCCATCACGGGTGTCATACAAATGTGTGAGATGTTTTGGTTGTCAGCATAATTGGGACTGAGGGCGCTATATATCCCTCAGCGTATGGTGCTGAGTGCCCGAAAAGGCAGAGCTAGAACAAATGAATTGGAAGAACAGGAAAGAGCTTCCAGAAGATTTTCAGAGAAACCTTCCTATCAGTAAGGCTCATCAACAAGGGAAAAAGATGCCCCTGAAAGGTACCGAGAGTTCCAGGTTGGACAGACTACCTTCAATCAGGGGCCCTGAAGTGGGGATGTCTTTTAGACACAAGAATCTGAAACTTAAATTTGGCCAAAGCAGAAACACATTCAACTAGCAGCCCACTAAAAATAGAGACTTAAGTTTCTGTTCTCTCTTTTCTCATTGCTAACATGCGGATTCTTGCAAAGAGCAGCTAACCTGCTGCTCAACTTAGCCACGGCCTGACCAACAAAGGACGTCAAAGATGCTATTTAGGTAGAGTCTCCACAAACGCCGAAACTATAGATCTGTTGATTTCACTGCTAAAAATGTCCTTGTCAGTCTCTATGAAGAGAACTGGAGGGAGAGCAGTGAAGTATGAACCCAGGTCGCCGTGGTCAGGCCACACAAACCCTTTCTCTGCATCGCTATTTTGGTCCACATCACGTCAGACTGCCCTGTCTTAGTTACGTGCACACGACTATTCCTGACAGGCGGTCTCAACCCCGTCTGAGCGGAGGGGCTCACCAGGTACACTCACAAGCTATCAGATCTCATTTGTCCAGGACGGACTATTAGGGAGAGAAATGCTCCCGGATCCTTCAAACCACCTTGATATTCCTTCCAAAGTAACACTGAGGGGGTTGATACACCAAAAATCTTCACTGTCGTGTTGCTTATAGATATGTAGGCATAAAACAAAATTAATATATTTGTTCAATATGTTTTTTCAAACCTGTCTCACATCTACTGTTTTATTCTAACATGACAATAACACAGTGAGGAATGCAGAGTGTGGGTTGCTGTCTGTATGTAAAAATTGGTGTTCAGAAAAGACAGTTTATTCCAGGTCTTGTACCTTGCTGTATGAGAACATGGAGTCAGAATTTAAAAAAACTTTTCTTAGGAGACTAAATGGTAAGGGAAAAACATATAATAAAGATTAAGTAAAAAATGTGAATTAAAATTAAATTTAAAGCAAATAAAAAACTTTAATTTATCGATTAGAAAGAGAAAGAGAGAGAGACCAATTTGTTGTCCCATTTATCTGGCTGATTCTTGCGTGTGCCCTGACTGGGGAATCAAACCTGTGGGCCTGGGGTGTGGGGATGACGCATCATCCAACCGAGCTACCTGGCCAGGGTTGGTGTCAGAAATGGAACCCGGATCTTCTGACTTCGAATCTCAACCTTATTTTTTTTACCTCTTTTCACTACACATCTGTGTGTGTCTGTGCACGTGTGTGTGGGGCGCAGGCTCAGGGGTATCATCTGTGACGCTGGCACTCACCTGCTGGTCCTGCAGCTTGACTCCGACGACTCGGAAGGTGCTGCTGGCAGTGTTGTGGTAGATGTTGACCCGGCTGAACCCCTGCTGGCCAGGTTTGATTGGCCCCCATTTCTTGCTGGTGTCATCGTAGACCATCACGGAAGCCCGGGCTTGGCAGATACTCTGTTCGCTGCAGAGCAAGAGAAAACT
>PVKM010023011.1:0-21442 GCA_004027735.1 Carollia perspicillata | reverse complement strand
GCCTATCTTAATGGATTGCAGCCTGTACATGTTCAACATTCTCAGGTGTTCTGCTTGTTGTAGGCCTTCCAGAATGTGGATCACTGTCAACAGATTCTCAACCATCTTTGAAGCATTTGTGCCCCACTTGTATTTGTGCTGCACACATTGCGTTGTCCCTGAAAGCCTTCTGAATCATCTGAATAGTTTCTGCATAGGAATGTTCAAGCTTAATGCAAAATTTGGTGCAGAATTGTGGCTTTACTTGCTCAGTCATTTTTAATGTAATGGCCACACAATACACATGCTCACTTAATGGAGTCTACCACCCCCACTGAGTAGTACAGTGAAGTCATCATTGTTCACACATGCACATTCCAGTCCATTCTCCTTGGCTGCCAGGTTACATCCATGTCCCACAAACCATTCTTGTTATATTAACAAGGGCTGCACTTTTTCCAGACAGATCTTGTTTACAGATATGGATATATAGTTATAGATATAAGTCTACATAAAAATAGAAACGTATTATAAGGAATTGGCTCATGTAATTATAGAGGCTGACAAATACCAAGATTTGCAGTCAGCAAGCTGGAGACACAGAAAGAATCGATGTTTCAATTCAGTCTGAAGGCAGGAGAAAAACAACCCTAGCTCAAAGGCAGTCATTTTTTGTTCTTTTTCAGGCCTCCAGCGGACTGGATGGGGCCCAGCCACCTTAGGGAGGGCAATCTGCAGTCTGCAGTCTCCCTATTCAAATGTTAACCTCATTCAGAAACACCATCACAGACACACCCAGAATAACATTCAACCAAATGTGTCAGCATCCTGTGGCCAGTCAAATTAACACATATAATTACCCATCACACCATCTCTGTCCAGCCTGCCACCATAGTTCTCTTCACCAAGCCTCTTCCCACTTAGCTGATTTCAGATGCGGGACAGGTACTAATTCTCGATTTCTCCCAATCCCATTCCAGGCTCTCTGAGTATTCTCTGGAGCCTCCCTCATCTATCCTCAGATGTGAGTGTGAAATGGTTCATCCCGAGGTGGAGGATGATGCACAAGACATCCCACCCCACCCCCCGCCCCACGGCCAGCTCTCCCACCTTAGAGGAAGCAGGTGCAAGAGGTTTCCAAGGAGAACTTATCTTAGTACTACCCCAGACTGATGTGAACCCAGTTCATGGTAGAGTAACCAGAATGCCTGGTAGAGCCTGTGGTCAATCTCTTCAATGGCTCTAGGTCCAGGTATGACCCGGGGTTCCCCCAGAACTTGTCCTACTCTGTTACCCACTTTTAATCGTACCATCAGGAATAGACCCCCCTTAAGTTCAAATCTGAACTCATTGCTCTGGCTAGAGAATCACTGCTCTGAAGAAAATCTAACTTTTCGCACATGGATGTTTAGTCATTAACGCTATGAAAAAGGAATGGATTTTTGTTCTTTATGAATCTCACGTGCATTTATTCATTTGACAAATATTCAGTAAGAGCTTAATGTGTTCATGCCTGGGGAAATACAGGCTAACAAAATACTGTGCTGTCTATCTCCAAGGAGTCACGTTCTGACGGACTGCACAAATGATTACACTGCAAGTACTCAATGGGGCACGGACGTAAGTTCCAAACGTAAGTTCCAGGAGGGCTCTGCCAAAACCCTTGAATAAGGAACAGCTGGGTCAGTTAATATGGGCCTCGCTGACAGACTGCTTTTTCCCATTACTGGATTGGTCAGGTTTTGTGAAGCCGTAAACTTGCAAAATTTGGGAGTCTACCTTAAGAAAAGAAATACAAAAAGTAAGCCTTAACATCCTATGATATCATGACACCATGAGAGCACATTGCTAGGTCCCTTCCTGGGGCCTTGGAATAAATGTGTGCAAGTGAGAGGTCCCGAAGATGAAGTTTTACTGGTTTCATGTAAATCTATTAGAAGACTCAGCCCATTTGTGAAAGGATTAGATCTTTAAGACCTGCTCTAGATTGCACAATGGTAACTTAGGGCTCTACAATCAGGCAGACAGACCTCCATTTGAGTTAGCCACCTCCAGATACTTTCTGTAGAGTTTGGGAAAACTTACTTAAATGCTCTAAGCCTCAATTTCTTATGTTAGTAGACCCACTTAATATGACATTGCAAAAATTAAAATATATAAGCATGTAAAACATTTTAACAAAGCTTGTAATTAGTGGTTAATAAGTGTTAGCTATTATTACCTATTATAAAAATCTGACCCTGACTGGTGTAGCTCAGTGGATTGAGTGCCAGCCTGCAAACCAAAGGGTCACCTGTTCAATTCCCTGTCAGGGCACATGGCTGGTTTGGGAGTCAGGGGTACGGGAGAGGCAACCACACATTGATGTTTCTCTCCCTCTCTGTCTCCCTCCCTTCCCCTCTCTCTACAAATACATAAATAAAATCTTTCGAAAAAATCTGAACCCTTCCCCTGTATTTGCCTTTCCGAACTCACAGATCCTACTCTTTCCCTAGGAATTGACATAAAGACTTGCTCTGCATTTCAACCAAAACATCTTGACGTTACATTTGCAGAGCTTAACAATACAACTAGATATTCGCATAACACAATAATCCACAACAATAAAAAAACACGCACAGTAATAAGGAGTCCTTATAAAGTCTCTAACACACACACACATAGTCCTTGTTGATTTTAAGGCCATCTTAACTTCAGCAAAAACAAATTTCAGTTATCCGCACAGCTGAGGACGTGTTAAACTGGGTGATAGAATGTATCTGTGGCTCTTTTCAATAACCTCAGCTTTTATAGCATCACACCCAAAACAAAAGGAGAAAATTACCAAGTTGATTTGGTTTTCAAAGTAAGGCTTGCCAGCCATGATGTCATGTTTCCTGAAACATCATGGAAAGAGGGTGTTGGTTTTTCCAATGCGTTGTCTCAATGTAAATGTAGACACACCCAACATCAAATGTAGCCATGCTTCGTCTACCCTCCTTATTATAAAGTGTAGTTCTTAATAATGGTCCTTATCACACTATTTCGTACTGTGTTTAGTTCTCAATGGTTGTGAGGTACAAGTTAAAACAAGCTTTAATTCTAAATGAAAACAATTTTGAAAATGTGTCTTCGTAAGTGCAATATAGATTTTCAAATTAATTAAGAAAATAGTAGCTTTTTATTGTTTAAACTTTCTTATTGCAGAATACATCATGCTTCCATAAGAGTGTGTATATGTATATGTGTTGTTTAAAAAAGAATAATAAAAGAATAGCTATGTACCTACCATTCGCCTTTAGAATAAAATAATAGCAGTACCTTAGAAGTTAGCTTGTACCCTCTCCCGGATGATGTCCCCCACCCTGACCACCCACCCCTTCGATAATCATATGCTGAAACTTTGTGAGAAATTGTTTCTTACGTCTATTAATTGCTTTGTCCCAGATGTGTGTACTTAAGCAATATATTGTCTAATTTTGCCTGCCTGTGTAATTTATGTAAATGAAATTATACATAACAGGCTTGTGTGATTTGCTTTTTCGTTCAACATGTCTTTGGGATTTATCATCCATCGATACACAAAGATGTAATTTATTCAGTGTTGCTACTCTGTAATATTCCATTGTACGAGCAGACCACAACTTAGTTATCCATTCTGCTGCTGATGGATACTTGGGCTGCTTCCCGTTTTTTGTCCCTTTATGAACAATGCTGCTCATATGAACAAATGTTCCACATTTGTTTTCACATCTCCTGATGCACACGTGCACAACTTCCTGCAGAACATACGCCTGAAAGTGGGGAGTTTTCATCTTCATCAAAATAGTTAGATTAAGTAATCGAAGCAGGGCCAACCTATAGAGCATATACTTGATGACAAAGATGGTGATGATTTCCTTGCTGAATAATGAAACAATAGGGAGCGCTCTTGCTTGGCTCAGTAGTTCTGGCTTCAAAACATATATTCCAAGCTCACAGGAAGAGATTCCAAGAAATCTAACACAGGTCTCCAGGTTTCTCCAGATAGGAGGCAAGAGCTAAGAGGACGGAAGATTAAATGAAGTGTTTTACCAAGTGATGGTGAATGTCTCCCTAGTGATACAGGAAGAAGAAATGAAGTCTGATTACTATCAGGAAGAATACGGACTGCACAGGAGCAGAAAAGCTCAACTCCTAAACTGCTTCTACTTATAGAAGGCTGTGTGGTCTTTGACAAATCAGGTGGTCTCACTGGGTCTTAGTGTTCACATTCACAAAATACGAAGTGTGGATTCAATGACCATCGGATCACTTCTTGCTTTAAAATTCGGAGTCAGTGATTTCAAAATAACGTTGGAAATGACAGCTTTGTTCGCCCCCTAGTGGACTACTTTGGCCTTGCAGTAAGAAAAACCAGCTTAAAATGGAGGTTATTGCCTCTCAAAAACTTCCCTACACAATATATTTTAGGCGTTATAATTAAAACTTATGAAAATTAAAGGAAGATTTCTGTGAAGTCACTGAAATTTTTTAAACACATATTTAAATAAAAATTTATTTTTCTCATTGACAAAAATTAATACTTGATTTCAACAGTCATGTTTTTGATCCGAGCACGTTTAATTTTTGCATTTTTTGTCAATACAACTCACTTTAAATAAAAAGTGAAAAGCAAAGAGTTCTGTTTCCTTTCCCCAAGATGAAAAAAAATTAATGTATTTCTTCTAAATTAATTCCATTAATCATTATCTAATTAAACAAAAAGACTGAGTATTAAACCAAATAACTTACATGGTACTCAGCCCATGGCAGGTATTCAGTACAGGTTAAATAAGTGTGCATCTGAATCTATAAAAATAAAATCCAACAATACAATTTTTTATTCATTTGGGGCCTGAGTTATCTAGTGGACAACTCAGAGAATGGCGTGGATGTACTTTGTCATAACTTGGAAACAGACTTAACCACTTTAAGACTGAGTTTCTCTGTTTGCAAAGAGGGAATAAAACGCCTGATGCTTGTTGACATGGCAGGGACATTATAAAGATTAGCGGGTTCCATGCTGGCAAAGAGTATCATGTTCCTTAGAGGAGCAGTGTTTTGTAAAGACTGAGTTCGGCATCGTCAGAAACTGGCTACAAGGGCACTATGAAATTCATTACATGCCCTTTTTGAAATACAGTCTAAAATTGCAACAAGAAAAATAACCCTGCTCACCAAACTACAAAATGCCATTTTTCTTCAAAGAGAGGAAAATAAGAAAAACGAGGACTCCTATCTTTGAATTTAAACACAACATCAGCATATAAAAGAATCAAGTTCTGAGTACTGAATGCTTTAGTTCATTGAGGATTTATTGAATAAATTAAAAATAAATTTAATTATGTAAAAATACCTTGACGAAGAAATAACATTGTTATCCTTTTATTGTTTTTCACACAGTAGAGCTACCTTGAGGAACCCTTTCGTATGCTCTTTTATCAGGTCACCTGATTTTCGGAGAGATGGCCCGGCTGGCGGGGGACGTGGGCTTTAGGTCAGAGGAATGACATTTTAACTCCGGCTCTGCCTCTGCCTGTGGCAGTGGAAGTGGCCTTGGACAAACCACTCAGCTCTCTGAGACTTATTCTTTTCTATAAGGCAGGGGTTTGGATAATAGGAACAGCTCTCCTACAGTGTTGTTCTGGTGAGGAAGTAAGAGTGTGTAAAGTGTGAGCGTCCTTGGCAAGCTACTCAGCTCGCTGAGACTCATTCTTTTCGATGAAACGGGGGGTGTGATAAAGGCAGTATCTCTCTTACCGTGTTGTTCTGATAAGCAGACGTGTATAAATTCTCTTTAGAGACTGCACAGTTACTTCCAAACGCACTTGTTAATGATTGTCTTTCACATCTTTTTCTTTTTGCTCTATAGAAACCTACTGGCTTTGTCTTCACCAATAATCCAGCCTTGTTGATTTTACCCCCAAACTGTCACATCCAGTTCTTCCTCTATATTCCCGCCTCTTCTACCCTAGATTGCACAAGGACCATCTCCATTCGCCACCCTATCCCACACCTCAGCCCCACCCTTGACGATCACTATCATCTGGCTCCGATCACACCACCCCACCACCAGGGTGAAATTTCCCATCTGCAAATGCAGTCTGGTCCTTCTAGTGCTCTGTGTTCCTTACAGCTCCGATTCGCCCCTGCAGGACAACATCTCAATCCCTTCACCATCCAGCCCTGCCTACCTGGCAGCTCCACCTGCTGCTGGGCCTTTCTTGCGCTTCTCAGACGGGTAACTCCGCGGTTGTGTTTTTTCCTGCCTCCATGCGTTTGCACGTTCATTCCTCCTGCCTAAAACGTCCTTCTCCTCCCACTCAGTAACTCTAGCACATATTTTTCCTTCAGAATCTTCTCATTTATTGCTGGCAAAATTTACTGACTCTTTATGTCTTAGTTCAAAATGTCTTCTTTCCAAAATGCTCCCTTTCCACTTTGAATCTTCTGGATTGTTTTCGCTGGACTCGCCGTGCCTCTTTCGGACTGTCCCTTCCTGAAGAGGATTGGCTGTGTCTTTCCACGTTGTCACCTGCTGTGGCTAGCACAAGGCCTGCACCTGGTAAACACTTAACAGTTTTTGTCACATAAATGAGTATTTTCATTTCCTAAGTCTTATTTGTCCGTTTTTGTAAGTTTTAATAATTCCTGAGTACCTCGTGAGCATCGTTCTTTTAGTGCCGTGTCACTAGTCACAACAACCTCATGGTGGGAAGTCATTATTCTAAGTGTCAGATACAACACTGTTGCTTAAGTTAGGGCTGTTAAAATTAGAAGGAACGGAATTACTCAAGCTAACTCCAGGGAAGGGATAAGTACAGGGGTTGGCTTTAAAATACTGAGATAACATGAGGGGGATCCGAGCACAGGAAGTCTCACGGGGAATGAGGCTGCTACGGAGCAGCCCCTCGGCCTCTTGCCGTGCTTTCAGATCTTTCTAGACGTGTGCTCTTCTCCACCTCTCCCGGCGCCATCTGTCTGCAATTTCCTAAGAACTTGCCCATGAACTTTGGCTATAATTCAGGTCTCCCGACATCCTTTCATCCTTTGCTGCCACTGCTTCCTCTCTTTTCTGAAATTTCAGATCCACAGGAGAGAATTCTAACAGACACGGCTCAACTACTTGGGCTAAGCCACATTCAATCATTTATGAAAAATTTGTGGAACACCTAATATGTGCCCGACACCCTTCTAGATGCTGGAGTAAAAGCAATGGAAGAGACAAATAAAAACGTCTGCTGTCACAGAGTTTACATTACATTACATTAGCCACAGGCAACTCACTGAACTGGTTGGTGATCCCCAGGCCAGACACCACCTTTCGGCACCACTATCCATGGCTGGTGGTGGAGAGGCAGGGTCATGGGGTGTAAACGCGGCCACCTGGTCCGCAACAGTGAGCGGGGAAGATTCCCCCAAAGGACATGTGGGCAGGCATGGAGTGAATTTAGTGCAATTTCAGTTTGTCTTCTTTTTATTACTCATATTCCCTTACTTTATTCTCTTTCACTTTCTACATACAGTGGTGGGTAAAAGTAGGTTTATAGTTGTGAGTACGCGAAATGTGGCGTGTATTCTTATAGTATATATTTTTCCATGTGAACAAGTGTAAACCTACTTTTGTCCACCCCTGCATTTCATATATGGTTTAAAAAACATTCTTTTAATCTTTTTTCCCAAGAATTTTTAGGAAGCAAATTTTAGGAATGTTTGGCCAGAGAGAATGATTCTCAGCTGGAAGTGCTTTGTGCCCTGGAGAACACTTGGCAGTGTTTGGAGAAGGATCCTTTTCGTTTGGGGAGTGGGGCACAGGTTGCTCCAGGCATCAGTGAGTAGCATCTGAGACGGTGGCAAACACCCTACACCGTCACGCCCCAGGGCCTGCATTTAGGGAATCTCAGAGGGTGGAGGGTTTCTGGTACCAGTGGTTTGACTGTAGTGTGTAGCTTAAAATTTCCTCCCAAAGGGTAGGTACCATTTGCTCTTGTAAAGCCAACATCCCTCTAATCTTATCTTCTTCAATCCATTCAGGGACACCATGATATTTGAATGTGTGTAATCTTCAGAATAATTTGGAAGGATTTTACCTCCAAGAAAATCTAGCGTTCATAATGATTTTTAATGAGTAAAGAGTGTATCCCAAGGCAGGAAGGAAAACTTAATTTAAGCGTATCAGTTCACTTTGCCAAGTACTAGATCTAATTATTCCCATGCATATCTATAGTTGAGAAAAAGGAAAACTTTGGAAGCATTTAGTAACAAACCTTAAACTCCATTAAAATCCATCTTTCTGTGTGATTCCACCTGTCTTTTTGGGGTAGCCGTGTGCATGCGCACGGTCTGGGGGCACCTTGCTCTGGCCGTCCCTGGGCAACTGCATCTCTGTCCCTCTGCTGCTGGCCTTTTCTTTCTCCTGCCTCTCCATCTTGCTCTCCCTCCCCTTCCCGCAGCCCCTGGAGTCTGCTGGTCTCCCTTAACTCCCTTAACTGACTAGGATATAAAACCGACATCAGCATTTTATTACTGGTGCCTGTACTTTGCTGGACCAGATTACCATTTGGTAGCAGGCCTAAAATGCAGTTAGCTGTCAACATTTGAGAAGAAATGACTCAACCCTGGACCCAGATTGGAGGGCTTCTTACAGGAGTGAATAACTGCCACTGAGTGACGCCTTTTCATTCACTGAAATGTACAATGCATTATGCAAAGTTTGGATTAATGGTGAATGTGTAGTTTCTATTAAAAAGTGATCACTTTGTATAACAATGCAAGAAAATCTAATATCCTTATACAGTTAAGAATGTTACTCTATAATCCTCTGCTTAAACTAACCCAGGTTTATTTTGCCTCATGCAGATTAAGTTTGCCATAAATAATCTCTTAGAA
This sequence comes from Carollia perspicillata, assembly GCA_004027735.1. Lineage (NCBI taxonomy): Eukaryota > Metazoa > Chordata > Mammalia > Chiroptera > Phyllostomidae > Carollia > Carollia perspicillata. The sequence goes on along the minus strand of PVKM010023011.1, from coordinate 12,574 downwards.
TCAGAAGTTTGCAGGAATGCCTGGCTCCAGAACCGTGGGATCTGAGAGCAACTTCTCATACAGACATTCTTCTCGGCAGTTTCCACTTTGCTTATAAACCTTAAGAGGTTCTATAACTGTTTGCCTATAACTTATGGGAAAAAAGCATTTAGTCACTTTTACTAACTCTCACCATTTATGGTCTCATCATTTTGGCCTCAGGAAAAAAAGTACCATATTTCAACATGGCCCAGAACTGAATGAAAATCCTAAAATGATTCCATTTCAGTCAACAGGCAAGTCGACAACAATGTACTAACTTCATCCAATTTCTCTCAGCCTCATAATTGACTTTATACCTATACTTGTCATCTGTGTATTACAAACTCATTTCAAACAGCTTTAGTAGAATTCCATCTTTTTTTAAACTTGCTTCTTGAAGAAACTCACTCTTAAAGTGATATCAGAATTCCCTCTCTTCTTCTCATTTTTTCAACATGTTAAAATAACAAGAGTTTTTAAACCATTCATTTGACTTGTCAAAACCATGTACAGAGTCCCTCCTAAGGCTGGGTGCAGCTGAATAAAACAGGCGACCATCCTTGTCCTCATGGTGCTTACATTCTAGTGGATGTGAGGGAGACCATGAGCGAAGTAGCTAACAATGGCGTGGTGTGGAAAAGGCGAAATGATGTGGGGAAAAACAAGGAAGGCAGGCAGGCAGGCAGGGGCTTACAATACTAAGTAAGGTGGTCAGATAGGCTGAGTCTTTTGAAGTTGTTTCATATTTCTATTCTTTTTAAGCATTTTTATTGTTCAATTACAGTTATCCTACTTTCCCCCCTGTTGCTCTCCCCTGCCCCGCCCCCACTCCCACAGCCAATCCCTGCTCATGGGTCCTCTATACTTGTTCCTTGACTTGACCCTTCCCCTTCTTTCCCCCGTTATCCCCCTCCCCCTCCCCTCTGGTTACCGTCAGTTTGTTCTTCTATTTCCATGTCTCTGGTTAGATCTTGCTTGCTTGTTTGTTTTGTTGATAGGCTTAAAAGGCAGAGAGGTGTCAGTTTATAATTCTCCCACTATAAAAAGGTGAAATACTATTTTTAATGGCTTTCCCCTTCCCTTCTCTCTAAACATAAATAAGTAAAATCTTTTTTAAAAATAAGAAATAAAATTTCTGACATGAGCATACAGTGCAATAGGCAGATAACAGTATTACAGAATTGTACACCTGGAACTTACATAATGTCATATAACTTATATAATGTCATATAATGTTACCCAATGTAACCCAAATAAATTTAATATTTAAAAAATTACTAATTCTTGGGCCCCCGATTCCAGTAAAGTCAGAATCTCTGGGGCTTGGGCCCAGGCATCAGTATTTTAAAAATTTCAATTACACAAGAGATTCTATTGCATAGCCTGGGCCAAAACCCCCGAACTCAGCCTACCAGCCTCTAGCAGCCTCCTACTCAGTACTTCTGAGGGTGTCCTAAGGTAATTAGTGATTTTCTTCCTCTGTAGAGACCTCAGCTTTCACCTCACTCTTTTTCTTTCAAATACTTGCCTCCCTCTCCTTTATTTCTTGTCTCCTTGTCACCTGCTTCTGCTCTATGCCTGCCAACAGTACCTGCTGAGGTTGTTTGGCCTATTGGTGGCCGGTGTTGGGTTAGGTTTGCAGCCCTCTGGTGCAAAACACACAGATCTGGTTACCTGGAGATTGCCCACTCATCGCTTCTGCAGCTGCTTCCGCGGGTCCCTGGGGCCTCTCCACACCCTGCCGACCTGGCTGCCCTCCACAGCTGGTGCTACCTTCAGGACCAGCCCCCGACGCTGCACACTTGGGCCCTCAGAGTGCCCGTCAAATATGTACTGTCACAGCATCTGAGTGTGCTCTCAGTGTGGCATACGAGGCGTTTTACCATCTGGGCCCTTTCTTCTTTCTGATCTCACTTCCCACTATCACTACCACAGAAAAAAAAATGACATAAGAGTTAAGGTTTACATCCTTTGTTGAAAGGCTTGCCCTCCAGAACCAAGTGGCTGTATAAAATAGCCCTTCTGCTTTTGTTCAGCTCGCAGAGAAACGGTGGGTTCCCTCCCAGCTAACTCATTCAGTGCATTTCCTCTGGAATGATTTCAACTGAGTATATTCGGAATCATTGGCCAGAGACCAAGGTGATAGCCCTGGAGATTCCTTCCTGGGACATTTCTCAAGGAAAACTCAGCCCCTTGGATAGGAGAGCAAGTTGGTTTTGAACCAACCATCAGCTACAGTTGAACTAGGAAACTACTGTTTACTATGTAATTTATTTATTTTTTAAAAAAATATATTTTTAAAGAAGGGATGGGAAGTAGAAAGAGGAGAGAAGCATCCAACGGTCACCTCATGGCCTCTCCCACGCCCACAGCCGGGGACCTGGCCTGGAACCCAGGCATGTGCCCCGACTGGGAATAAACTGGCAACCTTGCAGTTTGCTGGCGCCCAGTCCAATGAGCCACACCAGCCAGGGCTGTGTACTAGGTAATTTAGAGTATTTAAAAGAAATGCACTATAATAAGAACATCTGACATTTATATAACACTTTCTGTGTGCCAGAATTCGGAATGTTTTACTTTTATTAACTCAGTTAATCTTAACGACAAACCTGCGGAAGCATACTGCTATGATTATCATTCCTATTTTATAGGTAAGGAAACCGAAGGACAGTGAGGCTGAGTGACTCGCCCAAGACCACAGAGCAGTCAAGCAGCAGAGGCTGAGATCAGAGCGCAGCAGTCTGCACCAGTCTCTGCCTTTCCCCTCGGACACCCGCCTGCAAGTTAAGAGGTGCCTTTTTAGTTTCTGACCAATTTTTTCCATTGGAACTGCAAATATGTAGATGTAGAAGTCTATTTTGTTTAATCAAAACGATTCATAGTAATTGATTTTGCTATTAAAGCAATTTGCACTCTTTTCAGAGCATTTAAGTTATTTAGAATTTTTCACAAAAAATGTTTATACAATTATAACATGTTTATTTTGTGGAAAAAATTGAGAAAGATTATACAAGGTAATCTTTTTGAGTCAAAGTTTTTAAGAGTTATATAAAATTATTGTGCTTTCATTGTTTTTCTTCCTATTTCACTATTGTGTCTTAAGAATTATAATTAGAAAATGTATCCTTGCTTTATTTTTTCTACATGCTGTCCTTTCTCATTATGATTCTACAAAGAGAATGTCATTGTTTGCTGTATTAAAAAGTTTGCAAATATACAAACACTGGGTTTTAGCTGAAGAAACAAAAAGCATAGTGCTGCATCTCAACCATATGTATAGAAGCAAAAATATTTATGTGACATTAAATTTTCACTTTTTGACAAGAATAAGAGCAAGGTAACTATGTTGCATAATCTTTAATTAAAATTAGTTGAAAATCAATATGGCTTTAACATATCATGTTGAGTCAATATTATCAATTTTTAAACTCTCAACTTTGTGTAATTTCTTTTATTAAACATATTATTTATTTAGCTTGAACGAAAGCAAAACTTAAGGTTATGCTACATTCTGACTGGTTTCTTAAATTTATTTTATTTGTTTATATTTTATTGTTTATGATATGGTTGTCCCATTTATTCAACCTATACCCCCTCCACCCAGCCCACCCCCCCATTCCATAATCTGCCCCTTCACCATTGCCCATGTCCATGGGTCCTTCATATATGCTTTTTGACTAACCCTCTCACCTTCTTTCAATCAGTCCCCACCTCCCCTCTCCCCTCTTACAGCTGTTGGTCTGTTTCATGTTTCCATGCCTTTGGTTCTATTTTGCTCATTAGTTTATTTTGTTCATTCGACTCCTCTTATAGGTGAGATCATGTGGTGTTTGTCTTTCACTGCCTGACTTATTTTACTTAGCATAATGCTCTCCAGCTCCATCCTTGCTGTCACAAAAGATAGGAGCACCTTCTTTCTTTCTGCTGCATAGTATTCCACTGTGTAAATGTACCATAGGTTTTTTCATTCAGTCATGTACAGATGGGCACTTAGGCTATTTCCAAATCTTGGCTATTGTAAATAGCTTTGCTGTGAACATGGGAGTGTGTAAGTTCTTTTGAATTGGTGTTTGGGGATTCTTCAGGTATATTTCCAACAGTGGAATCACTAGGTCAAAAGGCATTTTCATTTTTAGTTTTTTGAGGAAATTCCGTATTATTTTCCACAGTGGCTGTACCAGTCTGCATTCCCACCAGCAGTGCACTAGAGCTCCCTTTTCTTCACATCCTCTCCAACACTTGTTGTTTGTTGATTTATTAATGATAGCCATTTTGGCAGGTGTGAGGTAATATCTCATTGAGGTATTAATTTGCATCTCTCTGATGGCTGGTGATGTTGACCATTTTTTCATATGTCTATTGGCCCTCTGTATGACCTCCTTGGAGAAGTGTCTATTCAGGTCCTTTGCCCATTTTTTAATTGTATTGTTTGTCTTCCTAGTGTTGAGTCATGTAAGTTCTTTATATATTTTGGACATTAAAACTTTGTCCAATGTCTCATTGGCAAATTTGTTCTCCCATACAGTTGGTTCCCTTTTCCTTTTGATGAGGACTTTTTTAGCCATGCAGATGCTTTTTAATTTGATGTAGCCCCATTTGTCTATTTTTGCCTTTATTTCCCCTGCCCGAGGAGATATATTGGCAAAAATATTGCTACACAAGATATCTGACATTTTATTGCCTATCTTTTCCTCTAGGATATTTATGGTATCATGACATATATTTGTCTTTTCTCCATTTTGAGTGTATTCTGGTGTATAGTGGTCTAGTTTCATTTTTTTGGCACATACCAGTCCAGTTCTCCAACACCAGTTATTGAAGAGACTGTCTTTACTCCAGTCTATGTTCTTGGCTCCTTTATCAAATATTAATTGACAATAAAGACACAGGTTTATTTCTGGCATCTCTATTCTGTTCCATTGATCTATATGTCTTTTTTAAGTATATGTTATTGATTATGCTGATAGAGTTGTCCCAAATTTTTCCCTTGCCCCTTCTGTCTGCTACCCCCTCCCCTCTTGCCATCCCAAACCCTTAGTTCCTGTCCGTGAGTCATGTGTGTAAGTTCTTTGGCTTCTTCCTTTCTTCTACTATTCTTAACACTCCTCTGTCTTCTTTTGTACCTACCACTTATGATACTTATTCCCTGTACCTTTTCCCCCCATTCACTCCCTTCTGCCTCCCCACTCCATTTCTGTTCTGGTCGTTTGATTAGTTTGTTTTTGTTTTTAGGTTCAGCTGTTGATAGTTGTGAGTTTGTTATCATTTAGGTACTGTTACTATTTTTTATCATCTTTTTCTTGAAGAAGTCCCTTCAACATTTCATATAATAAGGGCTTGGTGATGATGAACTCCTTTAACTTGACCTTATCCAGGAAGCTTTGTCTACCCATCCATTCTAAATGAGAGCTTTGCTGGATAGAGTCATCTTGCATGTAGGCCCTTGCCTTTCATGACTTGGAATCCTTCTTTCCAGCCCCTTCTTGCCTGCAAGTTTTCCTTGGAGAAGTCAGCAGATAGTCCCATGGGAACTCCTTTGTAGGTAACTGTCTTCTTTCCTCTTGCTGCTTTTAAGATTCTTTCCTTATCTTTCATCTTGGCTAATGTAATTATGATGTGCCTCAGTGTGTGCTTCCTTGGGTCCAACTTCTTTGGGACTCTCTGAGCTTCCCGGACTTCCTGGAAGTCTATTTCCTTTGCCAGATTGGGGAAGTTCTTCATTATGTTTTCAAATAAGTTTTCGATTTCTCGCTCTTCCTCTTCCCCTTCTGGCACCCCTATGATTCTCGTGTTGGAACATTTAAGATTGTCCCAGAGGTTCCTAAGCCTCTCCTCATTTTTTGAATTCTTGTTTCTTGATTCTGTTCCAGTTGAATGTTTGTTTCTTCCTTCTGCTCCAAATTGGTGATTTGAGTTTCAGTTTCTTTACTGTCACTGTTGGTTCCCTGTGCATTTTCCTTTATTTCACTTTTTATAGTGCTCGCTTTTCCTTTATCTTGCAACCATACTCAGCCATTTCTGTGAGCATCCTGATTACCAGTGTTTTGAACTCTGCATCTGGTAAGTTGGCTATCTCTTCATTGCATAATTCTATTTTTGGAGCTTTGATCTGTTCTTTCATTTGGGCCGTATTTTTTTTTGTCTGGGAACTCCTGTTATGTAGTAAGGGATGGAGCCTTATGTATTCTCCAGGGTGGGGCAACCCATTTCTCTGTGTTGTGGCACTGCCAAGGGCGGGGGAGTCCAAGAGGGAATAATGCACTTGCTTGGCTTTGGGCTTGCTTTCAGTCACTTCCTCCATTACCCACAAGCAAATTGGACCCCTTCTGGCACTGATTCCTGGGTGGGTAGTTTTATGTATGTCTAGGACCCTCTGGGTTTCTCAATGAACTCTCCTGTGAGGCTGGGAGCTTCTCTTGCCACCACAGCCCCCACAGGTTTTTACAGTCAGAGGTTTGGAGTCTTTATTTCCCTGCACTGGAGCTCTGGGTTGTGCAGTCTGTCTCACTCCCCAGTTGTTCCACCTGGTTTATCCATATGCAAGTGTGGGGCCACCTGGTCCTCCAGTCGATGCCTTGCCATGAGTCCGCTCAGCCTTGGCTGTCCATCTCCACCCCTCCTACAGATCTGGGTGAACGTTTATTCTTTAACTCTTCAGTTGTCAGCCTTCCATACCATTTGATTTTCTAGCAGTTCTGGTTATTTCTGTTTTAAATTTTTTTGTTTTCCTTCTTTTGGTTGTGTGAGCAAGGAGGCAAAGTGTATCTACCTATGCCTCCATCTTGGTCGGAGGTCTATGTGTCTGTTTTTATGCCAGTACCAGACCATTTTGATTATAGTGGCCTTGTAGTATAGTTTGATATCAGGTATTGTGAGCCCTCCAACTTCGTTCTTCTTTCTTAACATTGCTGAGGTCATTCGGGGTTGTTTTTCATTTCATATTTTTTGGAATATTTGTTCTAGATCAGTGAAATATGTCATTGGTATCTTAATAGGAATTGCATTGCATCTATAGATTGCTTTGGGTACTATAGAAATTTTAAGGATGTTAATTCTTCCAATCCATGAACATGGTATATGCTTCCACTTATTTGTATCTTCTTCAATTTCTTTCTTCAGTGTCCTACAGTTTTCTGAGTACAGGTCTTTTGGCTCCTTAGTTAAATTTATTCCTAGGTACTTTGTTGTTTTTTTTTTTTTGTTACAGTAGTAAATGGGATTGTTTTCTTAGTTTCTTTTTCAAATAGTTCATTATTAGTGTACAAAAATGTCATCAATTTGTGAATATTGACTTTGTATCCCACTATTTTGCCAAATTCACTTCATAGATTGAGTAGTTTTTGGTGGAGCCTATAAGGTTTTCTATGTTTCTATTTTCTATGTTTCTATTTGCAGACGACACTATCATGTCATCTGCAAATAATGACTTTCACTACCCCAGCTTTCCTTTCACCTCCATAGGCATGGAATATTTTTTCCATTCCTCCATTGTCATCCTGTGTAGATCTTTTATTCTGAGGTGAGCCTCTTGTAGACAGCATATATGTGGGTCATGTTTTCTTATCCATTCAGCTACCCCATGTCTTTTGATTGGAGCATATAATCCATTTACGTTTAAGGTTATTATTGATCTTAAGTTTATTATAAGTGCTCTTTTCACTTAAAATATTTTAAAATCAAGATTTGGCATTTATGCCCTTCTTAAATAACTAAACATAATTTCATATGTTTAAGTTATAAATATATTATAAGTGTATGGATCCTGGACCTCATATTCCCTAAGGGGTTTTTAGAAATTTGTGGTAAATATTTAATAGAGGATATGAGCTTTCTTTTTTATTTTAATTTTTATTTTTCCCAAAGAGGATAATTTTAATTTATTCATATTTACTCTGTATTCTCATAAAGTAATGCTACAGGGAACAGAGTTAACTTATGGAACCTAACTTCCAAATTCCAAAGGTCTTTTTATATTGTGACTATTTGCCTATAATGAGAGTCTGTTGAACAAGCTGAAACAAGGATAGCAATAAAACAATTTCTTTTCTTATGCTACATTTACAATTAGTTCTAAAGAGTTCCAAGACTCAATCTAGAGCCAACCTATTTTTGCAAACACAGTAGTGAATTATTTCTTCCTTCATGTGCATCCTGTGAGATGTTAAAGGAAGCAATAATTTTTGCGGAATAATGTTGTTTTATGTTTTGTTTTAAGATGTGTGCCTCGCCCAATTTTACAACAATAATAATGGGAAAATTTAAAAGTAATCTACAACCTCACCACCCTCAAAAATTGAGACTTTATTAATTTACATGTCTGCCTAAGATATGATTTGGGTATGGCTCAATAGCCTGTAGCGTATAATTTTAACAACAGCATAGTTTTCTCTAGATTCGGCCATCAATTGGGCATTTTCATTAGTATGAGGATAGACTAATGAAGGGAGATAACTAAAGGAAAAGTAATCATTAGTCTCTGAAATGACTGAATCTTTTAAATATTTCCCTTCACAGTGCACACTCCTCGTGCTTCGCTCCTTACAGAAAAGAGCAAAGCTGACTCTTTCATTGTAAGTGCTTTCTTTTGTACAAGTCCAAATTGACCTTGCTCAACCTATGTTCAAGAAACTCTAGTTGATTTCTCTCTGGGGTTTAGAGTGCCTTCAACAAATACGTGGACCTTTGATTTATTGGTCACAAACAAAAGCTAAAAATCTTGCAAAAGGATAAAACTCATCTTTGTTTCAGCTTATGTTAGCAAGAAGAGTTGTTTTAGCCCCATGGAGACTCTGAACCTTATTTTGAACTTACTGCCTGGTGCCTTAAAGCACTGGGATCAATATTCTGAGGCATTTTTTCAAGCCCCACAGTTCTAAATCAGCCTCAGCAAGTTGAACTAAACTCTATTTGGCTTTAGCACTTAGAACCTGCAATATTTCTTTCAATATATGATTGAAAGTCAACCCTATCTTCTCAGTAATATGTTTAGATTTTGTTTGAAGCACAGGTGTTTTATGCATTTGTAAAAGCCTTAAATATTTATGCTCACAAAGGAGTATAATCTCATTATAAATATTCAAACATTATAAAGTTATTGTAGAAAGTTAAACTCTTGTGATATATAGAGAATTGTTAATAAAGGAATATTCCTCAATAATGTTCTCTGGTTTACTGATACATATTACTACACAGAGAGACTTTTAAAACAATTCCTTGATAATTACATATCTCTTAGAAGCATATCAATTATATAATACATACTATTTTCCACATTGTGTTTATCATTTAATATCTCTTGGATATTTTTTCATGTTGGTGCTTATAGTGTTTACTTCATTCTTTTCTTTAGCTATATAGCATTCCATGATATAAAAGTATCATAATTTACTTAAATACACTCAACCCTCTATATTTGAGTTCTGCATCTGCAGATTCAACCAACCTTGGGTAGAAAATATTCTAAATAAAATGTTACATTGTTACTGAGTGTACTATATAGTTAGGCCTACAGACATGGACAGACTTTTTTCTTGCTATTATTACCTAAACAATAAAGTATAATAACTATTTACAAGGCATTTACATTGTTTCATAATTAATGTAGAGAGCTGTTTCCAGGTTGGTTTTGTTTGCTTTATTTGCTTTACCAATGTTGCAGTGAATATCCTTGTAAACATATCTCTACACAATTGGAATACAGTGCTTTAAAGCATTAAAAAAAGTAATAGAATAATACTGTTTTAATGTATTTCATTCATTCTTGTCATCACTTCAGATTGTTGTTACCAGCATGCCAAACTCATAATAAATAATATTTTAAAAATTTAATTCAGTACCTTTAGTTCTTAAGAACAAGTTCATCTTTCTGGAATTTAAAGAATATTGCCCTACAAGTGACCTTCCAACATGTTCTTTTATGATGCATTGAATGCCAGTAATAATGATTCCTTGACCATTATATAGCTCTTCAGTTTACAAAGAGCCTTCACATAATTATCCCATCTGACTTCACATCAACGTGATGTATGCAGGACAGGTTTATAGAGAAATGGTGCTGACTTGGAAAGTTTTACTGCCTGAAATATATAGACAGTGTGTAGGTCCTTTGTTGTGCTAAATCAAGGAGTCAAGGCCATTGTCCTGATAGGAGTGTTATATCATACTGGTACTGTAATGTGGAAAAAAACCCTTATATGTCACTTTAATAACTGGTGTTCCTAATTTACTATCCAGTTTTCAGGCATTTCAATTTAATTCTCTGCTATCCAGAGATTAGCCCCACCAGGCATTTATTAGCTAAGTGCTCCAATAATCGCTGCTCTAGAACCAAGTGTTGGAAAGACTTGATGCAGCGGTTGTCAATGGAGGGTGAGTTTCGGTGCTGCTCTTCCTCATTTGGAATTGGGAGAGCAGAGGGCAAGGGCAGAAGAAGAAAGTCCACAGAATACAGCACCAACAAGACCATGCTTGCTAAGACCTTGGAAATTCCTTACCCAATCATCATTATTTCTGGATTCCTATGACCCTTTCTTTACCCAGTGCCTTTCATGGTGGGGCTGGGAATAGATGATGAAGCTTCTCTCATTTTCCACACTCCCGGTAGGAAGCAGGCTGCTGTGCAGGAAAGGGAGATCATTATGTTGCTTCCTGCTTTGGGAAAGGAAACAATCTTGAATGGCACTATTGTTGCCACAGCTGCAGGCTTCTGTTGCCACATTAGCAGGTCTATCCCAACCTTCAATTCAGCTGAGAATGCACTTCTGAACTTCCTCTCTTCTTCCGTTTACAGGACCTCAAAATCAGTTTCCAGATCTCAAGTCTTATAAGATCCTGTTCAATTCAAGCCATGTTTGTTGAATGTGATAGCAATTTTCAACCGACTGTGATTCTATGTGGTGGCTACATCAGTACTCATAAGCAAATTATATTACTTAAAGAGAAATCACACTGATGATAATACTCTGAAATCCTGGTGCTGTGTTCTTTCATGAGTGCAATTATAAGGAGTTGACCTGCCCCATCCCATCCGTCCAATATTACTCTGTACTGTTCTAAGTATACGTGACCGCCAAGTGAAGCTGGGTTCTTCATTGTCCTGTGTGTAATACCTAGTTCATTTCCACCTCTCTGCCTACACTTATATATTTTCTCTCCTGTAAGTCCTTTTGCCTATCTGAATTCTAATCAAATTTTAATTTGATTCCTGCACAAAGCCTTTCCTACTCTGACAGAGAACTCCACTAATGCCTGTACACAGGCAGAGAAACTCAATGCCTTTCTGCACATTCTGTCTTTTCTTTCCCAACCTGTGAGTGAAATATCAAATTTTTAGTCTTGACACCCAAGCTCTTAAAAAGTCACCCGCTTATTGAATTGAAATAATCACATTAGGCACCAGAGTGTAGTGTACGCTTTTCCCATTCTCCCATACCTGGAGCCTTCTCTCTGAACCAGGTAGGGAGATACACTGATGAACAAGGTTGAGTTTTAGTGCATAGCTCTGGGCCTAACAGAAGAGCTCCATAGAAGCTAAGAGTCAGGCACAGTTGATAAGTTTCTTATTCATGGGAATGGTGGCCAGTTGGAGACAGATCATTGGCAAATGCGTTACCATTCTTCTCTGACTAACAAATTCCTCTTACACACCAAGTGACCTCTTGGCCCCCATGATGTTTACATAGTAGGTACCTTTGAACACACTTTGCTTAATCAGAATATTTCCAGCTTCAGTATTCTACAGCTAGTTAAATTTTTACTAATATTTTCTAGTTCCAAATACTCTATTTTATAAGTCTAATAAATAAAAATGCTTCTAATTCAGGAAATAAAAACCATATAAGAAGTGTGGCATGTCTGGAGTGTGAGCATTTCCTATAATAACTTTATCTCATACTGCTGACTAGTCCTATGACCTACTTAATTTAAGATTTAAAGCCCCATGTTACATGTGAATTATGTATTACATTAATCATGGGCTATCTGACTAGAGTATACACTTCTCAAAGGCAGAATCATGCCACTAATGACCCTTGTACCTCTCACAGCACTTAATATAATCCTGAGTATATCCAGATGCTCAATATATATTCATTGATTGAAGCCAATGTCATCTTTAGGATGAGGTGCTTAAATTTCAATTTAATGGTTTTAGGTAAGAGATCATGAATCATTGGGGGTCCTAGGGAAGAAACAAAATTCACCTTAAATGGTTCAGATGAAGAGACTTTAATAAAAAGATGACTCAAAGAAATAAAGGCAGAGTTAAGAAAAGAGACAAGTATGGTAAGGCACCAGTGATAGAGGGGGAGCAATTTTCCTCCTGGGGCTGGAGAAACGAAAAAAGGAAATTGAGTTAGCAGAACCTGGTGAGAGCTGGAGCTGGGGAAGAAGACTGACCTTGCAGCAGGCATGGGTTTGGGGAGCCGTGAGTGAGAGCCACGGTGACAGAGCAGAAGAAGGGAAAAATACGCCACTGCCCGCTCTCCAAGTTCCCATGTGTTCCAGCTCACAAGGACTCATGGAGGTGTCAGCAAAGCTCACTCTTCGGAGGCAC